>CM059998.1:31781355-31953855 GCA_030463065.1 Aphidoletes aphidimyza | reverse complement strand
TCCAATAAGATCTTCTACGCTAGACTTCACATGATTTCACTACTGTTTCCTTACCAAATAAAAAAATGAGTACAAATATAAGAGGAAGCGAATTTTTCGTGGAAAAAAAATGGAAGAAAAGCCAAATGCAGATCTTGAATCCATATCATTGAAATGTGAATCGACATCCATATTCTTTTCATTGAAATGTGAATGGGCAAATATGTTCGTATGTTGTTATTACGCGTGTGGTGCGTTGTTCAGAAAATTCATTCCACTTTAAATCACATTTTGACGAATATTTATATATATTTTTTTATGGATCACAAAATTGATGAAATTAAATTATTTTATGCGAAAAGACATAAAGTGTGGCGCTTTGCTGACTGGTTTTGGTTTGCGCTGGAGTGTATGGAGATATGGGGCATTTTACCAGAAATATTCGTATGCCGATAACCGTTTCTAATGTGCATTTATTGGCCAAATACATTAAAGATAATATGAATATCGAGAGCCACGTGTCTCATCTTTCCCCTTTCTCTCTCTATCTCTATCTCTCTCTCTCTCTTTCTCTCTCTCTCTCTCGCTATCTCTCGTATACTTTTTTACTCAATTTACCATCTTCCGCATTAAACCGAAAATGATAAATGAATTCACCATTCGGTTTTCTTAATCGTATCGCAAATTCGCATGAAAACCGTTTTTATCACATATCTTCGAGCGTTCTACAATAGCTATTGCTACAGAGTCCGAATACATATTTCAATTTACATTTTCAATTTTATTTTCAATTTCTTATTTACGGCTTTTTCTCTCATACCGAATCCAATTCGATTTATCGAAATGTAAAGACCAAGAACACAATTGTCGAAAGTTTGCTGCATTGCACTCGGTCGGGGTTGTTCTTTGGATGTTTTTATCGTTGTTTGTATGTGAATATGTTTGTGTGTGTGTGTGAGTTGGGTTGTGTGTAAGCAAACGAAAATTTCATAAACGCCATTCACTGCTATGCTATGCGGTTTATTCACTGGATCATTGTTACCTGAATTTAGTCATGTACATGATTTTCAACTAGAACAAAACCTAGAGTGCTGAAGAAACAAATGATTGTGTCAAACCAAAATCGAAAGACACACGTGCACCAAAAGTTGTACCTAAATTATTTATTTTCAGCCTCGTACCTAATTCAATATCAGCGATCCTTTTTGCATCAACTCTTATCTGGTTGGTCGTCTATCAATCGAAAAACACCCATATGTAGTGTCTCTTTTCTCTCGTTTCGGTGTTCTTGGTGTGCAAAATTGTGCATGTTGTTTGTTGGGTTTGATATACTTGTGGCTTTAGTTTACTTCCCAAGCTTTCCTTTTTTTTTCGTCTCAATTTTCGGTCCTGAATCAATGTGTAAGCAAATAAAAAAAAAACGCTTTTTTTTTGTTCTTATTCTCTCTGTCTCTCTATCTCTCTCACTCTCCATGTATATTTTTTTTCCTCCGCATTTGTTTTGGCGTCTTTTCGGATGAAACTTTATAAATTATACATAACGCTTTCCTTTCCATTCGGTTACATTGAAAACCTTGATGGAAATTTAACAGTTTTCCGGTTGATGGTTTTAACTTTTTGCAGTGTAGAGCGATTCTCGTTCGTAGCCCCATACTCTTTGTGTTGGTAAGAGGGCGGCGGTTTTGTTGATTTGTTATTAACACGGATTTTGCATTAAATCAAAATCCTTACAATGCGGCCTCATATTTATTTCACGAAATTTTATTTATTACATTTATTTCAACAAACACAGCAACAACAACAAATTCCCAGAAGTTTGACGCCGTTTGTAAGGCGGAAGAAATAAAGAAGAATGGAATCAACAGAGAGAAAAAAAATAGAATATGAGAACAAGAGGGAGAGAAAGAGAGAGATAGCGAAGCAAAAAAAAGTGAAGATCTTTGTATTTCGAACTATTGCAACAACATTTCAATTTGTCACATAGAAAGTCGTGATGGCAATCGCAATTCAATTTGAATGTCCGAATCATATAATTTAATTAGATAGCAGATCCTTGATTCTTTTCTTCATTTTCAGTGTGTGTGCCTGTGGTTTTTTTTTCGTTGTTGTTCTTCATTTCTTTTTTTGTTCTCTCTCAAAACTTTTAATTTGTTTCTTTGAGTTTTGATTCGTCCGATTTACTCTTCGGAAAGCAAATGTAATAATGCAAATTTGCTATGGCAGGCCATTTTGTGTACTGTCATTTTCCAAACAAATAGAATAATGCTTATTACTTATTCCGTATGGAAATCAAAATCATTCAAAACACACAAACACACACACACACACAAAAGTGATAGAAAAATACGAAAATGGCCAACAAATCAACCAACGAAACCACATTACAAAGAAACAATGCACCATATTGTTTGTTATGGCTAAAAATTATCCAACTGCAATTAAGAAGAAAGAAAAACAAACATATTATACACACACAAAAAAAGAAACAATCGATCGATGTGGCATTTTTGTCTGGTTTCGATGTAAAACCCGAGATTGATTTCAACCAGACTGATTTAGCATGACTATGTTGAGCCCATCCAGAGTAATTTATTTGGAAATTTTCCCAGCAATACAACTGGGATACATTTCGCTTTGAGCGTGCGGTTTTCTTTGACATTTGTAAATACAAAAAGATTAAAGTATATGCATACAACTGATAACGTTGTGTGCTGTTGCTAGTCAAAATTTTAATTAATTTTGAATCCCAGTGATTTGTCAAGTGAATTGCTTGTTTTGAATATCAAACGAATTGATGAAAATCGATTTCAATTAATCAACGATACTAATATTATATATAGTCTGTGCATTTCGTTTCAAATGAATCATTTAAGCAATAATATTCATAATGGAAGCGACTCATCAGCGTATACACACTCATTATAATGACTTATATTCCAATTCTGTTGTACGAGAATTATCTATGAAATGTCCCTCCCCCACAAACATTTGGTGAGTAGTTTTTTAATTTGGTTTGCCAACGCAGCAATACAAAAAGTAATAATAACAACGATAGATTTATAATTTGAATTTATGGATTGGAACATGTAATTTATGTTCTATCGAAGTCAGTTTGTTAGAAAACGTCGAAATGGAAAAAAAACAATGTTTTTGGATGAGATATATTTGAGTGAATAAACAATAGAATATTATGAAAAATACTGACCCAAAGGGCAAATCACTAGGGGAATTTAGACATTAAAATTTATTTTTACCTTGCATTATTGGAATATGATAGCAATTCCATCATATTGAGACGATGACATCCAACATACTCGTTTGGTTACAAAATTATTCTCATGTTAAGTATCAACACTTTGGTGCTGAACTCACAGCAAAATTTATGTCTGAGCATAGTAATGAGTAATAGGTTGAATGTGAGATTAATAAGGTAAACAACGGTTGAACGCAAATAACGCTAGCATTGTGTATAAAATATATGGTGCAGCCGAATGGCCGACAGGCAAAATGTGGCTTTGATTTTCGGGTTAGCTTCATCATATATGGATTTTAATAGAATATTTGAACGTCAAAAACGAACGACCGTCGACCATCAACCATCGACCATCGTAACCAAAAGGCGCTCACAGCTGCAGAAGTACGACAAGAGACCACCTATGTAAAACAGGCGTAGAGTGTTAGAGAAACAATGCAATGTAACAAACACACTGACAGCTGACATTGAGTTGGATTGAATAAGAATGTATAATAGTAGCAATTTAGTTTGCCTGTGATAGTTAGAGGGCGTGCAGAACACATAATTGATTGCTTTGTATTGCGAACCATTAAATGTGAACGCCATCCGATCGTAACACACAGTTTTCGATCTCAATAAAGTTTAATAACTAAATTACTAAATTATATGTAAGAGGTGAGTCCATGGTCAGGCTGGTTGAAATGCGTAATTTTAACATTTTAGTCAAAATCGATGGCTCTAAACTATATGTACGCGATGTATTCAGCCAAACCACATTGTTTTACAATGTTGTATCCATACATGCATACATACATACATATAGAGTGTTTTCTATGAATTGTGTTGTTACAGGAAATGAGAACAGTAACACGGTTCGACGTCACGAAATGGTCAATATGATGAATAACTTATGATTTTATCACAGCTAGTTGTCGATAATCTTTAAAGTGCGTGTTGGTGGGTTAAAAATTCCAAATTTCACCAATTTTACCACTCAATTTTGCTTCCCCATTGAAATGTTAGCTGACTGGTTGACCTTCGATAAAGCATAATAGTAATTTTCAATTCATGTTGAGCATTTTGAAACGGGGGTGCACGAATTAATAAGAATACGTTTCAATGGCAATTTGCCAATTTTCGAAATGATTACTCCTTCTTTATATATATACATACATGTATGTCAAAACTTAGAATTGGCTAGACTATAAAAATATAAAAATTGCCATTCTGATCATAGTCTCATATGGCACAATCAGCAATGCATAGCAAATGGTTTGGATTCGAAGGCACCACTTTTTTTGTACCAAATGTCAAAGATATAAGTCCCTCTTCGAATATGTTTGGCGCATATCAAACCGAGAGAGTATTCAATACCACTTGTAAACTAAACTGTAATGGTGAATAAACGCGGCATGTGGCGTATGTAATATTATAATAACCGTAAAATAAAAATCAAATGATTGTTTTAAAATCGGGTGTTGAGCGATAAAAATGTGGGAGGGAAAAAAATTCAAAATGACTCCGTACCGATTATGGTTGCAAAGCAACGTATTCAGTCGGAATATGCAAGTGTGTGTGTGTGTTCGAACAAACTCATCAGCATGTCAATCAAGTGCGAAAGGGGCTAAGTAGCATTGCCATCACGTTGCACCACTTCAATGTTAGTTTTACAATTTTGGTACATATCAAAACGTTGTTTGTGTTGCAGACGCCACTGCAAACAAGAAAATGAAACGAAAGAAATAAGACATTTATTTTGTTGTGACGGAATGTTTGCATGCGATAAGTTTGCTAAATAATTAAGTGCACGAGCGTCGATGTGTGAGAGTGAGGTGTGGAAATGTAAAGAGAATGAAAGTTTTTGTTGCAACCATCATTTCTTGGTTTCATTTCTATTTTTTGTTTGTTTTTTTTTTCGATGCAGTGAAATGAAATGTTTGATAAAGTAGATGTCTAAGTTTTATACTTTTAACACACTGGTTTTTACTATTAAAATGGAAACCATATCCTTGAATCGATCTTTTCTTCTTCGCCCAGTGTTTCTCAAAACTTTCATTCCAATGCTTAATTTAAACATTTCAATCCCATTCTCCTTATTTAAAGCAAAAAAAAAAAAACGAATCCCAATCAACTGTAGAAAAGGGTTCATATTTCTTCGACATTTGCATAGTATCCCTTTTCGTTGCACGCCTTCGTGTTATTCCTGTTTGTATGAAGCACACTCATTCTTCTCATCTCCATCATTTTAATGTTTATATATTAATTTATCATAACTTCATCCGGGTAGTGAGCAGCAAAACAACATCGACCAGCAGCCCGACAATTTTTCTATATAGTTATGAACGCTGCATTTTCGGCAACGATACGATGTCGAGTCATCAACATGTATTAGTAAGGAATTGATGCTATTATTCAAATTCCATAGAATGGTGAATACTGTCGTTTGTTTAGATAAAGCACCAATTTTCTCTTTAATTGAAATAAATAGCTTATAATTTATTTACTGTAGAAAAAGTAGATCTGAACTTTGCCAACCGACCGGTTGCCGCACACCGATGACAGAGTGAGAGAGAGGGAAAGAGATGGTGAGGGAAAAAACTTTGGCCGATAAAAGTACTTTTCGCAGTGGTTTTGCCATATATTGCCTTAAATTGCGAAATAACAATAATGGTAACGGTGGCAACGGCGTGCAGCCCGATTCGTTGCTGTTTGTGTGAGTGTGTGTGTGTCTTACTCTGTACACAAAATATTTGGTCAACATTTTGGAATCGAGGCACTTTCATACTTGTAAACGATAGACATTCATATTAAGGACTTTGCCACAAAAGTGAAAAAGTGGCATGGCATGGATCGCATGGCATCGAAAAAGAAGAAAACCAAAATACATCGTCTTTGTTCTTTGTTTGGGCATACAGACGCCTGGAGCAACTACATGATTAATCATGTTCAAAGCCATTTTTTGATTGTACCCTTGCCTATGTGCTCATGCATATCAGCATACATCAGGTAGAGTGTAGAGTGTGCAGATCCTTCGGGTTCTTTTTTTTACGCACACACACAGAGAGAGAATCACTAGCACATAAACTCCACACCTCTGTTGTTCAGTGGCGACAGTAGCCACAGCGTCGCATACCCCATCATTCCAATACTTTTTCGACCGATTTGAACTGGGCTTAGCGCCATGCATAATATGATATCATTATTGAGCGGACTTGTGGCTTTTCAGTTTGGTATTTTATGCGGAGATTCCATTTATGTTCTTGTTTGTTTTGTCGAGTATGTGTGTGTGCGCGTGTGTGCATATTATTATTTTTCGGTTGCACATTTGAACAAAGAACAAATCATTTTATCGGTTACCGAAACAAAGTGAATTATGAAGATTTGTGCCGTGGGATATTTATAAATGGATTTAATGAATTGCACAAAATATCAGTGATTGAATATGAAAGTGATTGCGATGATGATGCCATGTCATCCGTCTATTTTCTCTCTCTCATCTCTCTCTCTCTCTCTCTCGAGAGAGAGAGAGAGAGAGGGAGACAGAGCGTCAAGTGAACACGCTTCTAACGTTATTCAGCCAGCATTCATGTCGATCTGATCTGAATGAAACCAAAAGCACAAAAAAGAATAAAACACAAAATAATGAGCATTTTATTCAATTGGTTGAAATTCATTGCATGTCGTTAGAAACAAATAAATAACATACTTTGTGGCGGTTTGCCGAGAGACAGAAAGATTTTCTGTTTTTGCCTCGTTGACCACTTTATTTGAAATGACCATTCACATATAATATAGTTCAATGATTTTGAAGAGAAGACAGACATCGATTCATTAAACAGGCTGGCAATGTACAATCGAAGAGAGTCAAGCAGAACAAATAGAAAAAAAATGTGTGCTACAAAAATGAAAGAAGAAAGAAAAAAGAAAAAAAAGGCATTCACAAAGAATAGAGCGATAGACAGAGACCGAGACAGAGACAGAGACAGAAATACAGTGTCTGTGGCTCAAGATGCTGCATGCAATGAAGTATGTTAAAAAGGTTCTCGGACACCAGAGGGTGAAGTGGCTCAAAGAATATATTGCATATTCAAATTTGTGATACAAATCACGTTTCGCCTTTACACATAAACAAAACATTGAACACAAGTCTCGGAGTGTTGAGTTTATAAAAGCCGAAGGTCAGAATCATAATTCATCTATACTATCGGCAATGCTTAGGCATTTGCGATTACAAGACCACCATCGCACAATCGATGGAGTGTTGTTGATACCTTGTGATCCCCCTGTACGCCAAGAGTCAGGCAAAACGAACGAGCGAGAGAATGAAGTGTGTGCGCGCACTTTCGTTCCGTCAATGTCTGCAGTTAGTTAAATTGACTGACCTTTATGTAATAAGAATATAAACCTTTTTTTTATTATTATTATTATTTTCGCCTACCTCGGATCGCCATTTACAGGCTATGGCTACGATCGAACCAAAAAAGGTAGACATCAAGTTAAGATGGTCGATTATTAGAAGGAAATTGCCATATTTATATTTTTGATGTGCAAAGTGATATGGGCCCTGTGCTGAATTTTGAAATGTTTCCAATTTTAGGATTACAATGATTGGTCGACATTGTAACGACGCATCCAACGCCGTTGTCGAAGCGCCATTAAGAGCTGATTTTAAATTGATGGCACTCTTTGTACAGGTATTTTTGGCTCGTTTGCCATCTACATACACAAACACACACAGCGATGAATCATCCTCAACCAGATACAATGCACGCGCACAATAAAATACACCGACACATCAACCTGGAGTGGTGCTCACAAAATACCAGCCTCATCGAATGCTTACAAATAGCTTGAAATGTAAAACGGCTCTTTTACGGCTGAACGAAAGGTCGAAAAATAAAAGAAAAATAAACGGATATGTTGCCGAATAAGGAAAGTGTTTCCTTTGGAATTTTCTAAGCCAAAAACAATTTTGCCGCTAAGAATTCTATTTAAATAATAATACTCGCCCGTACTTTCTCTCTCCTCTCTCTCTGTCTCTCTCTCACACAAATTGCCTTCTTGCTCCCATTTTCACACCTCCTCGATCGAATGTGACAGAGGTCTTGATTTCACCTTTGCGCGTTGCTTTTCATATTATTCACTTGTTTAAGTGTTTGGTTAATATTGCAAGCTGTCGTTTGGGGGCAGGTAGCTATTTCTAAGAAAATTATCAATGGTCGATTGTCCATGACAATTTGTCGACAATGTGTTGAACAATTTTCATGGTTTTCGAAACTCTTTCTCTACCAAAACGCATTTTGAATGATTGTATGCTTAAATGCACTGCACAATGCATAGCTACATGGCACACAAAGAGAAATCGTGATTGGTTTGAACGTTTCAACCCCTCTGTAATTAAGAAAAATATGAACTTTCCGCAAAAACACTGAACTCAAATTCTGACTTAGCTATTCGCTGTGACAGTCATTAAATTGGGAATGATGCAAAATGATGTTTTTAAATTCGAATATTTAAATATAAATTATGAATTTATGAATTGATTATTTTATTATAACTTCATTTGATTGCAACTGCACAAAATTAGTTAACATTGCCAAGAGAAATGCGGCTGCCCAAATTGATAGGCAGTATTTGATTCGGAAGCAAAAGATTGAGATATCTCAATGTTATGGTATAATATGTAATATCTAAGATCATTATAACGCATCGTTGCATTTATCATCGATGTCAATTGGATGCACATCAAACAATCAGCATTTTAGCGCTTCGTTCATCCTTTTGTATTTGCAATTCAACACGTTTATCGATTTTCGCCGTCGCAATCCGACTTCCCCAATATGCCTCATCGTTATCGTCTTTCATTTGATTTTTCGTGTGCAACACGAAATCCATACACTTTTACTCATTCACTTGTTTGCTAACATTGTCTGTCTTACACATCGACAAATATGTGATCAAGATGGGACATCAAATCGAAATATACAGGCGATATAAAGCACTAACAACAGTGGAAATGAAAACGGAAAGTGCTATTGCAATGTTTTTTTTTTGTTCATGTGAAACATAAAATTGAATCGCGTATCGAGACTTCGAAAAAGGCATTTTATTATTTTGGCATAACATTTTATTTTACTGGATTTGTCTCCGTTTTTTTTTTGTATCACTCTCACTCTCTTACTGACTATCGAACTTCCGCTTATGCTCATTCATCCTTGCACAACATTTACATTAGCTTACACTACATTAGTCAAATGTTTTACAGTCTCATTTTTTTCTCTCTCTCTCTCTCATTTTCATTGCCGCATTGTACTTCAATCGCACTATATACGCACCATGCATTTACATCTCTTCTGACAAGATCTCGGAAAAAGGTTTGAACAAACATTATTCCACTCATAGTTTTCGTGTGCATTTCTCATTTTGCTTCTTTTTCATCATCGTCTCTCTGGCATACTGGATTCCGTTTTGGCCACTTTCTCTTTCTCGTTCTGTTTTATATGTAAGCTACATGCTACTTAGCATTGTTTTATGTGAAAAAAAGAAACAACAACAACAGCACAAGAAAAAAAATACTGCACGGCAAAAATCCTTTTCCTTGTTGCAATGCGAGCATAGAGAATGAAAGAGTGAGAGAGAGAGAGAGGAAAAGAGACAGTGGAAAAAAAATGGCACAGAGAAAATCACACAAGAATCCGGTTGTTGAAAGTAAGCAATAATATTGCGTGTTAGCTACATTTTCATGCCTTTTTCCGTATTTCTTGTTCAGTTCGCAGGCATAAACATGCTACATTAGTAGCTGTGTATGTATGTGTGTGTGTGTTTTTTTTTAAATTCACATTGGCCTCATGTTAATGTATGCAGAAGATTAAACTAATTTTACAATTTCATATTTTTCTGCGATGGCTGTGCACTTGAGCTATGTAAAAGTCTATACACATTTAAACCATTTAAAAAAAAATAAACTTTTATAAATATGCATTTGTGACTAATTCGCTAGTTGGTGCGATACAGATGATCGAGAATGGGAAGATTTTTTCCATTAAAAAAAAAATCGGTGGAATGCAACAACAAAAATCAGCATGTTGTTTTCCATGTTTAAATCGGATCTATTCGATGTTGCAATTTAGCTACACTCGTTTTTTTCTTCTTCTTCTTCTTATTTCAATCGTTTTTTCTCTGCACTTTTGGCTCATGTTTCCCCTTGCCACTTGCTTCCTTCATATTTTCATCCAACCACACTGCGATGACAAGGCTCACTTTGTAGGGTTTTTTTTAGATGTGAACACAGAACGAAAAGAGATGGAAATATACATCTGTATCTATCCGTCTCTCTCTAACATTCTCTGCCAGAAAAAAAACCCTTTAAAGTGAGCCTTGTCATCGCACTGTGCATCCAACATTCTGTGTATTCCGTTTTCATTTTGCACCATATCATTTTGTATGTGTGTGTGTGTTAAAGAACCATTCACAGTGTTGATTCGTTCAAAAATCATTTACGATAGTGTTATTGTTCGAATGAATGTTGTGCTTATCGTTTATTTTTGGTTTTCTATACAGACATCGTTTTCGTTTTAAACGGAGGTTTTTCTTTCGTCTTGTCGATTTTTTTATTTTATTTAATTTCATTTTCTAATTCACTCGCCATTGAAGGACTCGCTAAAAATTAAAATCGCACTTAATGTTTCTACTGTCTCATCGACTATCGTATGTACGATGCAATATTCATTGGAACATATTTTGTTTAGTATAAGATCAAAGGACAAATTCTCCAATTACTTCCATGCTTTTGCATTTGCACATATGGACGATGGGTAGCAATGCCAATGTACAAAAAAAAACAACGTTGAAATGTATCGTGAAGAAAAATCCTAGGATAAATGCAGCACAGCACAGCACAGCACAGCACAGCACAGAACGAGAGCTCTCTTGTTCGTCTCCTCCTTTTTCACTGAATTTTAATTAAATGAAAATCTACACCCTGAATGAAAAGTGCATGTTCTTGTGCTTGCAAAAGAAATAGTTTGTCCTCTTTTTTTGCATTTTCACATTGTTTTCCTCTATGTGTGTTTTTTTTCTGTTCATTCAATGTATTAAGAAAGTTATTTTCAGCGAATTTCAATTTTGTGCTGTCTTTTGCAGTTCTTAAACCTGAATTGGTCAACCGTGCACGTTTTGTTCGATGTTGCATAGCGCGATATCATATCGTGGAAAATACGGAATTTTAATTAGTGCATGCATTTTAAAACTGGCAATAGAACACACATCGTAATGACTCAGGGATTTTCAACAACTCAATCTTAGTGCTGTCATTTAACAAACACGCTAAACGAAAAAAAAAAAAACAAAACGTTATGATAAAGACATTCGCAACAAAAGCGATTATGATTTTGTTCATCTTTGAGTCATTTTTTTGCGTATGATTTCAAGAGGATTTCATTGAGATTTGGCCAAAAAGATTATTGGATTCATCGTAACATGAAAATCGATACGATGGTTATTACCTTCTGAAGCATGCGAAAAGTTGCAAATTGATCATTGCTCAATCAAATTACACACATACATGTATGGAATACGAGGTCCAGAATCGAATTAATGCTGGCTCAATTGGAAGCTTAATTAGTTTGATTAAGTTCTACATTAGAATTTGAAATGATTCAAGTGATTAGTACTTGATATCATTGAATTGTAATTTTACCATCGAATTAAATGCACTCCACTTATTTCCATAATATGGTGTTAGGTTTACATTTCTAATATTCTTGTGCTTTCTTGCAAACACTTTTTATTGGTGATTTTTTGTTGCTGTTTTGTTTTAACAGTTTTGCGGAAAAATGTTGTTGGTTGTTCCAATTTTCTTAATTGAATGGAAAATGCTGTGATTCTGCTTATGCCACAAAAACGCCCGTAATCGTTTTTTTGTTTTTTTTTTTTGGTGTGTGATGGAGAGCCATACAAACAAGAAGATCGAACGAACGTAAAAGCATTGTTGAAATCAGGAATAAATAAAAGCGACGTGACAGTGTCACGTTTTCAAAAGCACTACGATGAAGAGAGTTTTACTTCGATACACACTACTTGGCCAACAACATCAACAACGATTTTTTAATTAAAACAGTCAATATTTTACGTGATTTTTATCGATCAATATTTTTGATTTTATCCAAATCGATATTTTCGCTAGTATCTGATGAAATATTCTAAATTAAACTCAATATTGTTCACAATGCAAAATTCGCTTATTTGAAATATTTCTCACGGTTCTGATAAATGTTGAGCGATCTCGATTTTTTGTTCCGCCACTGCGTGTGGAATGTAAACAAAAATCGCGATTGTGTATACATTGTGATGGTGGTGATGGTGGTTGTTAAGTACTCTCTTGGTGCTGTTGGCACACATCTTTACATTCTTTGGACGACCAGGTTGTTCGTATGCAATCGGGGCCATAGCTTTCATCATAACTAGCATTTGTTTCAATATCTACTGTTTAAATATCCCCCTCTCTCTCTCCCTCTCTCTCGCACTCTATGTATTCCCGCTTTGCTTGGCAAATGCACAACAGTAGAGCATCGCCAAAAATATGATCCGCACAGCTCAGAAGATACGAATGCGAAACGATGCGAAATTACAAGGTGCATTGCTGCATACATTATATGTGTTATAAGCATGGAACGTTAGTCAAAATAAAACCATGCATTTTGTTGATGCGAACGTAAATACACATAAATACGGTTACACATTGATAGAATCGTTATCCCGTGTTCATGTGGTGAATGGAAACAATTTATCTCATTTTCTCTGTGTTACTTCTTCGGGGGGGCGTTTGTTTGCATTCAGCGTTTTACAATTCGGTGTTGTGTCGTGTGCTCATAGAAGAAAATACATCAAGAAACAAACATGCATTTGCGAAAACTTTGTAAAATTAAACATAAAACTGTGTGTGTATCACATGTAGGCGAGAAGAAGAACAACTCAAAGTTCGTAAAAACCGTCTTAAATATGCGACTAGATACCGAAAACTAAAGCGAACAAATTTATTTTTTCAAACTTGAAAATAGCAAAACCCCAGATCCAGACACATTTTATTCATATTTAATGTATCTTTATGCACACAAAAAAAAGAGACAAAACAAAATAACAAAGCCAAACCACGAGCACAACAAAATTTGCTATGATCAGATTTACTGCTACCTGAATAGAGCAAATACAAAGTTTCATACGGCCAACTCCATCAAAATAATCGAATAAATGGTAGCTGGCTGGCTGGCTGGCGGCACCGACCACCATAATTGCTAATGAAGAGTGGAGATCATGTGCAGATAGACTTTTCGCAATGAATTGCGATAAATTGCGGATTTTTTTTTGGTTCGTTGCAGCAACAGCTTCTGTTTTGAACAAGAATAAAGAAAAGTGAAATCCTTCACATCTTTTCATGTGCGACAGTGGTGAGATTGTTTTTGAGATGGCATGTGTATGTGTATGTGTATAGGTGTCTATGTATGTGGATCTTCAATCTAAATGAATTAATTCTCTTCTCTATCCTACGTTCGCTGCAAACTCGTTGGCGAATGTATGAATTTATTCCAGAAGGAGTAGCATACACATTCCACCAGACATAAACTATTCTGTCTTCATGTTATGCGTTCGTATTACACAAGTAAAAACTTTTTAATACTTTCCAAGTAATTTAAAATAGCTTAAATGCGAAAACATAAGTTTTAAAATTTAGAAGCACTGCATTTTCTTCAAGTTGCTTTTGTGCTCCATCTTCATCGCGTCATATGTGTGTGTGTGTGTGTGTGTGTGTGTGTGTGTGTGTGTGTGTGTGTGTGTGTGTGTGTGTGTGTGTGTGTGTGTGAGTGTGTGTGGTGTATGCGCTCGGCTCGAGGCCTTAGCGTCTTACCTCTTACTCTTTCTCTCTCTCTTGCTCTTTCTTTTTCTCAGTTTCTTCATCAGTGTGCTATTGCGTGGTGTTGCTAGCTGCTTGCTCTTGATGAAAGAGTTTTTGGGGTGCTGAGCCACGCTTATGTTATTGTTGCTGGTTAATTGTGTGTTTGTATTTTGTTTTTTGGTTGCCGTTGTTTGCCTCCCGATTTCGAAGATGTTATTAGTGTTCTTTGGCCAAAGACTTGTATGTCGAGTGTATTGCATACATTTCTTTTAGTGCTTGCCGTGTGCAGTGAGCATTCTGCATAGTGTATAGAGTGTGCACTGAACACCATTCAAGTGTGTTTTTTTTGCTCTCTCTCTCTCTCTCTCTCTCTATCTCTTTCACTCTGTTTTTCTTTCTGTTTCTCTCTCTTTCTTGTTCGATCATTTGTGCGCGTCCTTTTGCCAATTTCTCTCTTCCTCTATTCACGATTTTTTTTCCTTCTCTTTCTCCACATTCACTTCAATTTTTTCGGAATTTGTTTGCTTTTTGCCCCTGATTTCGTTCTATTTTTTTTGCTGTTCATATTATTTAGCCCTTTATTCAGTGCAGATGGAAATGATTTCTTTTCTGCTGCATGCCGTTTTTTTATGCCATACTTGCACGAGGTTTTCGAATGAGACACAGCAAGACGTAATTTGTGAACAAAGTAAAAACTAGAGAAGGATTTCTCTATTTCCGTACATTTCACACACACACACACACGCAAAAAGCTCACTAGTTTTTATTCGGAGTCCTCAACATACACACAGTATGGCAGTGGAATGTTCCCACTATTCATTCCTTTATCGTTTTTTATTTTCTCAAGCAAAGTTCAAAAATGTGCAGCAAATATAAAATTTTATATATACATTTTCTTATACAATATTCGCCATAAAAACAAATCATCAGTGCAGACACAACGAGATAATCATGAAAAAGCATCGAAAAAGAAACATTGACACAGCCGAACGAATTGTGCAAGCGATGCGAAAGGGAAGGCGCGACGTTATACAGTAATTATCGACTACGCTGACGATATGAAATATACATTTTTCTCAAAGATCCAACGATACAGTGCGATGGTGCTACAAACATCTCGTAAATGATCCATCATTTAAATCCATTGCCCAGTCCATTTACTTAACATTTCAGAAAATATTTTCAAGTTGCTCTCAACGGAGAGTTACAGCGCGCGTGTGTGTATGTGTGTATTGGATAGCACACAGGCAAACACGCAGCCACCTTAAGATCCGTTGACTTTGGGCCAAAATCAAATTATGTGGATTTTCACAGTTCATATGCTTAGGCAACGGCATACAAGTAGGCATCGCTTACTTCCGGACTTTTGTCGCTCCAAAGTTGATTTTCTCGATAAAAATTCATTGCTTTGTGCCAAAAGTGGCGATGTAGATAATAAAATCGGCTTTTGTTGTTATGAATTTTGAATTTTAATGATAATGCGAATCAATGTGTTGTTATTGTTTATTCAAGTAGATTGGTAAGATGATGAGAACGAAATTCATTTTGTGTCACAAAAGGTACCATTGGTTTTGTTTTTTTTTTTGGCTGAATGAAAACAACAAATATCGCATGTGGTTTTTTGTTTTGTTTTGTTGACAACATGTTTTTCAATCGCTTTACCAAAAATTCCGCGTGGCTGTGCGTGTATTTTTGTTGTTGTCATCATATCGCTACAATTATTACTCGTATTATTGTTTGTAAGTACTTGGACTGGCTATTACTTATCCAGTGTTACAGAGTTTAGTTATATGAAATCTTATCATGTGATGGTGGTATTTCGGTTGTAGTATCAAAATGAAATAAATTGCCCCTTCAGTTCTTCTTTACATTCTTTATTCGAAGAAAGAAAAGCTAACAGAGGATAGAATGCTCTAAATGCACTGACTGACTGAATGAAATGTTGGCTGGCTATGATTGTGAATGTAATGGGCACATGCGCATCACAATCGCTTACATACCGTACACAATCGTCGAACGGTTTCGTTTATCGTGCTTCGTGGTTCCATCCACACACAGTGTGTGCTGTGTGCTGTGTGCTGTATGCGAAGCAACAAATGTGATACGAAAATCAAGGGAGGGATGAATAATAGTATTTTTCAAATGTAGGTTATAGTGGATAGATATGCACACCGCACCGCACACCCATACACAGGCAATTGAAACACCAGAAGCCAGACTACACCAACAAACGGCTTCAATACGAAACATACAGCCAAGTGTACAGTACAGTGTGCAGCACAGCATGGGAGCGAAGTGAAAAATTTATTTGGAAAATGATGTGCTAGGCTGATCCAGGAAACATTCAAACCGATTTAGTTCCGTGTTAACCGTTCAGCAGACAACGTGTTGGGCTCGTTGCTCGTTGAGATTTCAAAAAAGAAAAAAAACAAGAATTTTACCGTTGAACGTTTTTGAAGGAATTGTTAGCATTTCGCATAAGCACAAATCACACCGAAATACGCTCTGGCCGTTATTCGGAATCTTCGTCGGTATTTACATACAATCGAAGGCGATTCGATCGAGCGACATTTCACATCAAATTGAGCATACACATTTGCCGCAAATTCGATTCATGGTGTTTTCAGTACGAAATCAAAACAAATTACAACAACAACAACATACAACTAAACGAACAATTTCCAGAAAATTATTCACAATAATAAACAAATCTTAAACGATGTAGTTGGCTCATGGTACATCGAGTGGTAAAAACAAATACAACGAATTTATTGGATGTCACGAGTCAGTCGGAAACGACAACAACAATTCTCCGTTGTCGTATGTTTTTTGTGTGTATATGTGTATTCGACGAACGACTTGAATCGGCACTTTTTAAATCGGTTTGTTCATGCTGTTTGTTTGTTTATTTTGTTTCAATTGTAAAATATGAAAAGCCGAAGCATATACAGTGCAGTTGATTGTCTTTGTTATTTTGCCAGTTCGTTTTTATGCGTTGCTATTTTTGTTGTTTTTTTTTGCTTTATTCCATTCACTTGCGCTTTTTATTTCAATCTCACAGTTTAGTTTTGAAATGCAACAAGACAATAAAAAGCGTGAAAGTGCGTGTTTGTGAATGTGAATCAATTCAAATGGAAAAAAAGGAATCGCTTTTTAGCGTAATACGTGCGTGTTTGTGTGTGTGTTTGTGTGCTTGTGTACGTGAATCGAAGTGTGAACTCCATTACACAAGATTGCAATGGTTTGGCATCAATGAATGAATCAATTGCACTTATTTACCATTGAAACGCATTTTCGATGCAACGCAAACGTTGGAAACTCGCGTTCATCTTTTTCTTGCTTTTTATTCGAGAATGATAAAAAAAGAAAAAAATACTAGAAAAATAGTGGTGCAATTTCTCTGATATCAATTTTTCTCTGTTTGCTCCTTTCCATTTCGCCAATTACATTCAATTCTATGTCATTTTCCTATATACAATTTACCGATCAAAGTTAGCGGTGTTTCCGCTCATGTTCGTTCTCCTCTGATTGGTGCAACCACAACAAAAATTAATGTTGAATTTTGTGGCAAAAGTAAAACGCGATGAATGCATCAAAATTGAAAATAAAAACTTTTTCCCCCGAAATCGAGTTTTCGGGCTCTGCATTTCTTGCATGCTCAACGAATTTAAATTTCAGTTACGTAATGGCAAAAAGACACATGCATCGAGCATGAAACGTGGAATGGAATTCAATCGTAATAGTCGTGAGTTGGTGGAGTCCTTTTGTTGAATGTTCCTTCGAATCGATATTTTGTTATTTTCATTGTGAATTTAGTTGTGCTGTTGCCGTTTGCCATTCTCGTACACTTCTTTTTTTATTCTTTCACTTTTTTCGATTTCGCTCTCTCTCTCTCTCTCTCTCTCTCTCTCTCTCTCTCTCTCTCTCTCTGTGTGTGTGTGTGTGTGTGTGTGTGTGTGTGTTTGTGTATTTTTACATTCGGTTGCTCTGTGCAATGCGAATTTATAATTCGGTTTGATTTACTCTGCTGCATTCACATAAACTAGTCACTCACTTTTTCACATGTACGCTTTCCCATTTCAAAGATATCAATTGGCACATTGAGCATTCGAATTTTACGAGCATCGATTCCAATTTTCGATAAATGTGAACTCGATTCCGAATCGACACTTATCATTCAGACAACGTAATGAACTTTTGAGTAACAGGCTTACGTGCGGTGGCGGTGCTCAAGTCAAAATTCCATTTTGATTGTTCCTCCCAAGTGGAATCTTAGATTTGGATGAATGAGAAACCATTAGAATGTGGAAGAGATGCAAACACACACATACATACATACTACACATTTATATAGAGGCGGAAAAGTGAGGTAGGTCCAGAATGAACAAGTGACACAGGGTATCGTTTCGAAGGAAAGAGAAATAGTGAATAAAAATGAGTGGACTGAGTTGTCAGATCAAGACGATTTTCAAAATTGATAAAATTACTTGATGCTAAAGTTCGTATTGCATTGGCTTTACACTGGCGAACGAAATCCCGCAACACATCTCGATTTCATTAAGCGTTTTCGAAAATCGAAACAAATGAATCATTTTGAATGATGTTGTCTGCAACCATTCTCAACTTGACCCATTTGCTGTTATGGTATACGTGGCCACAAGTCCATGCAAATTGTAAATTGATGAAATGCTTGCAATGCACTCCACTAAATAAGATCTCGGTAAATGCTTTGCATATTTGTAAAATGTAGAAGCGTTGGCTGTACTCACAGACACACACACACACGAGGGGAGGGCATCGGAACGAACACAGACAAACTCGTACATATAATGCACTCAAATAAGAGGCACTAAAGCTCAAGCTTTGCATTGTTGAAAATCCGTCATTATGAGGCCAAGTGTCAAACCATTATTTACCAATGTTCCGGGGATGCGATTCTGAATAAAAGAAATGAATGTGTCAAATTAACACTTCACTTCAAATAGACATACTACGTGAGCAGCCGGAATACAGGAAGCAAGAGTGAAGCAAGAGAGTGAAAAAGAGTGTATCAGAGCGGCTCGGGCAAACATCGAACATACGAACCGCACAGCTGTGTTGTGCTCTGTTCTGTTATTAATTTATCAGTGTCCCGGGGTGGCTTGCTACTTCAAGTTTCACACTATTCTTACATTTTAGCCATGAATGGCATTAAATTGCAGCACGCGATTGCAAAAGTCGAGTGTTATTTACAAAAAATAGATATATTATATACACTATAAAGATACACACTATAATATGTATATTGTATATATTTGGGTGGTGTAAAAAAAATGCCAAAAATAAGCAAAACGTCAGTGAAACCAACAAATATACAAATACCAAAAAAAGCTCCATAGACACTTATTCCATTATTTAAGCATATATATATTGTGCTTTTTGCTTTCGAAATGTTTCTTTTTTTCCTCATTCTTCTCGTCTGCCCATTCTCTTTTCTCTATCACTCAATACAGCAAGTATGTGTAATATCAATGCGCACTTTTCAGAGCATTAGATTCGTTAGCCAGATCTCTTCTCGTGGTTCGTCTAAAAAAAATATTTTACTTGCATTTTTTACCATGTGATGTTATGTCATTAATAATGCTGCATGTAGCATATGTACAGCACAGAATAGCGTTTGGGATATGCAAAGCACACAAGAAATATTCGGTATTCGAGGCTTGACGAAATGGGAACAAAACAACGAGAGCAAGAGAGAGACAGAGAGATGAAGAAGAAAAAAACACGCTGCCGTTCTTTTGAATTTGAACGTTACGGAGACGGAAAACAAATAAGCAAAATTTGAGCATACACTAAACTCTTGCACTCTTCCTTTCTCTATCTCGCTACTCGTTTACTCTGATCCAGTGTTTTTCTATGTACAGCGATGTGCAATTTCTGTAAATGTGCGCCCCATATGAGTGTGAGAGTTAGTCGAAATACAAGTATAACTACGTAAATTTAAAATAATAAGACATTGTGAAAAGCTAAGTGGTTTTGTTGAATTGCTACGACAACGATGCCAACCACACAAGCAACGTCAACACCACTGCACAATGTGCACATTGTGCGCTCTGCATGTGTCTGGCCTATGGAATCATACAAAATGGAACAAGATGTTGTAGCACAACAAAAACACGAAACGAACGAATGAAAGAGTCACACACAAAACTGAGGCAAAGAGAGAGAGAGAGAGAGAAAGAGCGAGTCTGATAGAGTACGATGCAGAAAGAAAGCCGCAATAATGTAAGAAAAATGTTGTTTGTGAATTCAAGAGCGCCAACGTGAATTTCAATGTGTTCTTAATTAAAAGAATGTACCACATATTCGTCACTTCGTTTGCGGCTGTAGTTTTTGTTTTACGAAATGTTTGTAATGAAACGCGAAAAAGTCGCGCACACTTCACCAACAAATAATGCTGAATTAAGAGTGAAGTTGGCACACACACACACAAAAAAAAGAGTAAACAAGTACGGTGAGATTTAATGGTGAAGGTGATAATAAATCTCATAGCGACCATGAATTTAAAAATTAAAACAAAAAATCTGCATAAATATGCCTTTATGATGATCATGGAAGTAATATTACATGTCCAGGGTTCAGAGTGTGTGTGTATGTGTGGATATGAATAAAATGAATGATTAAATCCGTTAAAAAGTTACCACAGCAACTGATCTGTGTGTTGTCAAAGCCCCCACTTGCCCATGCGCACCCAGTTTTATTTTCATTTCTATCACTTATAAATACATGCATGATACAAATGAGTTCGATGTCATTTTTTAAATAAATGCAATGATTCCAACGGTGCGAAGCATCATCGTCATCAAACAGGACAACACCAAATGCAAACCAGTTGGAATTCTTGTTTTTTTTTGTGCATATTTATTATGAGATCCATTCATTCGCTGGTGAAAGAGTGGCAAAATATCGTGACGCATAAATGAAATGAATAGATTGTCAACAGGGAACATCAATTTGTTTATCCTCTGTTTTTTTTTTATATGTATGTTGATGAATTTTCAGTAAAATAAATTGAGCATTGTACGGATCCGCATCCGTATAAAATCAACGTAATAATAAATATAAACTTTGTAAAATACCATAATGACAATGGCAAATAGCTTTCTTTTTGACATACTGTGAAATGTTCGCACTTTATTCATACACTTATTAAAACCCATTATTCGTCTTGTTTGTGTGTTTTTTCATTTTTTTTTTTCTCAAAACAAATCCGATTTGTTTTCATTTCTTTCTTTTGTTTGTATTTTTTTTCTTGTATCCTTCACCATTGTGCTTCCCAATGGTCTGTACTTTCAATAGAATTTTACACACTCTATTTCATTGTCTTGTTGCATTTTGTTGAAATATGCATTTTTTTTTAAATATCTTATTATACAAACACATTTTAAAATGCATCCATATTTTTCACATCAATGAATATAAAGCAGACTGAACAAAGAAAACTGGCAGTTGGCATCGATCCAGTACAGTGACACACCAGCAGTTTTGCAATGATGACCATGTGCACATCACCAACGCAACACAACCATTGAATAAACGACTTTTCTATTAGAATTTCACTAAGAGAGTCTCTCAACCGTTCAAATTCCCCGGTACTGGTCACAACGGCACGAGCAACATTGCCAAATGGAAAATAAAGCTGCATTTGATGGTGGATATTTAGAATAAAGTAATAATTACTTTACGAACAGCGAACTAAATAACAAAAAAAAAAAACGGGCATCCGATACCGAGCAAAAAGACCGCTTGAAAATAACCGCTTGAACAAAAATATTTTTTGAAAAAAATCGTGGAAAAAAACGACAAAAAAACGAATAAACGGCAAAAAAAGGGAAAATTGGTTGAAAAAATCCAAAAGTCAAGTGTTTTTGTTTTGTTGATGATTTTCCAATGGAAAATGCCTGTAATTAAATGAGAAAAGCTGCTTAAAATTTTTAAATTGGATTCAATTGGATTCGTTTTTTTCCGGTGAAAGTTAGGTGATAATTCGTCAATTAATGATTACGTTTTTTTATCAATTATTGCCACTAAAACGCTTAAATCGGATTGGCAAATTCGGAATTGTGACAAAACAGAAAAAAAAATGAACAGAGAAAAGAGAAAATCATAAAATCGAAAAACGAACATTTGAATTGCAGTGAAAAAAAAGCGCCAATGAACAAGAGAGTTTATGTTTAAAAAAAAAAGTTTCAATCTGAACATTTAAAACCATTTGTTTGAGAAACGAAAACCAAAAAAAAACAACAACAAAAACAAAACATTATCTGCGTTTTATGAGCCAGAATTTGAATGGTCGCGTTTAAAGTACAGTGAACGAAAAAAAAACAAAGAGAAAAAAAAGAAAGAAAATTAAAAGAAATAGAAATAGAAAGGGCCGAAACAAACGAACAAATAAACTAACAAAATCCGCAAAAACGGCCGCACAAATTGTAAATTCCAGCGAATAACTTGAAAAAGGCATGAAAAGCCTCATGTGATGCAACGTTTTATATAGATGGAAAGTAACGTTATTAATAAAAATGCAAATTTTCATAGTGTGCAATAATCTCAGACTCCTCATTTATGGATTACTGTTCGTGACACACTGTCATGCAGGAAGGATATTTGGTGAGTGGTTTTTCTTTCTCTTCCTTCTCCCTAACGTTAAACGTTAGTTCTATAAATGTATATATATATATATTTTTTTTTAATATTCCATTGGTGGAATATGTGTGCCACATTTCTTTAGACGGTATTCATGTAATTTAGTATGCGGGTACATCGCAGAGTCTTTTCCATGGCAAAACTGATTTATAGCTGCGTCTTTGTGTGTGTATGTGTGTGTGTGTGTGTGTGTTCGTGTGTTTACGCTTACAAATGTTCGATGCGCGCCATTTGGTTAGGCGCGCGCGTGTGTGTATGCCAATTTTATGGTTATTTTTTCGCCCATGTTCTCACAATCATTCTGGA
Source organism: Aphidoletes aphidimyza (assembly GCA_030463065.1). Classification (NCBI taxonomy): domain Eukaryota; kingdom Metazoa; phylum Arthropoda; class Insecta; order Diptera; family Cecidomyiidae; genus Aphidoletes; species Aphidoletes aphidimyza. Next base: position 31,930,762 of record CM059998.1, on the reverse strand, counting down.
ATAAAACGAACAACAACAACGACACACACACACACACACAAAAAACCCACTGCTGCCATTCTAATATAATGTTGGAATGTCTTTGACATCATTCAACAAATATGTTCGCCATATTCATATCAATATCGATTAGAATATAAATTACTAATTCAAGACAAAACTAACAGGTTTCTTGGCGATCAACACACAAAATAGTTGGACGACATTGATAAGAGAAAGACACCGAAAGATATTATAATATGAATGGAAAAACCGAGCCGAATGTCTTCGTCTTAAGCACACAACACATAATAAGAAAAGAGAGCAGGATAACAACAGCAATAGCATACGAACACACACACACACACACACACACACACACACACACACAAAACCCCCTCTGAATAATATTTATTGAGTTGGCAAAATTGTGACAAATGAAATAAGTTCGTTGGAATATTGAGCGAAACGTAAAAGAATAAGTGGTGTTAGTCCAAGCGATGATAATTTGACCAAAAAGCCATTTTCCCATTCGTTAGTCAATTTATGTTTTATATGGTTGTTGTTCTTCCTACTTTCATCATTTCTCGCTTGGCCAGCGTTTCGACAGTCATTTCTATCAACTACCACTACCACGGCCACGGCCACTATTCTCGTGCAGTTAAAACATTCACAAATATAAGAGTGTGAGCCTCACATTTCGTCCAGTTGTCGATCTGATTTTTCATGAAAGCGCGTGCCACTGCCAAAGCTTATTGAATGTGAAAAAGCAAAGAGCAAAAAGCGAAAAACGAAATAACAAATAGAGAGAGAGAGAGAGAGAGAGAGAGAGAGAGAGAGAGAGAGAGAGAGAGAGAGAGAGAGAGAGAGAACCCCAATAACAAAAAAAAGAAGATGAACCAAACAAAAAAAAAACGCACGAAGAAATTGTGCCAAAGACAAAACAAATAACTTTCATTATCTCTTGATCTCAATAAATAAAATATGTATGTTTGCTTGGTTACGCAATTGCGGCCACATAACGTATGTTCGACATTTAGTGCGAAGCCGTGTGGAGCGGTCGGCATTCGGTGTGCAGAGAGAACAACAACTGTCTAACTGTCTCTTCGGCTGGCTATTCATGTGTGTGTATGTTGTCGATGGAATTGATTAAATTATAATGTCACATTAAGCGAGTGAGAATGTTGAAGTCTCGAGCTTCGTTTTCTGTTTTTTTTTCTTACTTTTTCTCTTTTTCTTTCTCACATTCCTTGCTGCTGTTTTCGTGGCGTTTTTTTTCCTCCTCCATATATTCATTTATCCAATATGGCAGCCGCTCGCAATGGGTGACTCGGATGTCTTATGGGCTTGTATTTGTATGGAACACAACACAAATGGCATTCGAGTATTGAAGTGAACAACGGACTTTACAATAATTTATTATCCTCTGCATATAAATGTGTGTGCATTATCTATTCAATCTTTATTGTTAAGGTAATCAATCTATCTATTGCAGCCCGTGCTTTTGCTCGTTAAGATATCCGGGGAGAAGACCATTTTTCGGATTCCGCTATTCATGTGTTTCATTTCATTTCGATTGAGTGACGCTCGTTGGTTCTGCATTTGAAAAGCAGCAGCAACAACGATGGCAGTGGGTGTGAGGGGAGGGAGTGAGGGAGGGAGAGACCAAGAGCATGAATATCTGGCAGCCGTGTTTTATGAGCTTTCCTTTTCAAGTCATTTTATCAAGCCAATACCTCGGCTCAAAAACCATCCATAATGAACTGATATAATATATAATTAAATCTCTCGTACGTAGTATGCGTGTCCAATTTATATTTGGTTTTGGTGCGCGCATTACAATTTCAGGTGGCCCATTATTGTTTACTTATCATTTCCAAACTCAACGATTTAAGGTTAAGCGTTTAGGTTGAACCTTTGTGAATGTTATTTGACGCGTCTTATATTTGTGTTGTCGTTGGTGCTCGTTATTCTTTTTCCACCTATAAATATATAAATATTTTTTTGTTCTTCTTTTTTTTTCTGTATGCATTGTACATTATATTTGTTGTATTCGCAGCTGATTCGATCGGCCATTTCAAATGTTTTCATTCCATGGAAATTGATGAACGCTTCTGAACTTTGAGAATGATATTATTTAAATAATATCATTCGATATAAATCAGATGAATCGCTGATGATTCGAACAATCTAATGAAGCGAAGAGCATGACACATTTATTCGGTACCAACACAGACACGCAGAATGAAAGACGGAAGAAAAATGAATGTAATTTAACCTTTTTTTACTAACTGTAACAATGCAATACCAAATGGGTACTGCTGTTCTTGTCGGTGCCGTGCTATATTTTATGTTATAACATTGTGCTCTCGGCGTTGTTCAGGTTCATTGTGAAAAATGTATTACAGTTTGGTATGAGATACGGCTTTGTGTGTGTGTGTGTGTGTGTGTGTGTGTGTGTGTGTGCCATTCGAACCACCTGATTATGACAGGTGTGGTCGACAGGCAACAACACAATATAACAACTGCGCTACACCACTCAGTCCCACATAATTCAAATCTATCTTTGGCCGAGGCTCTCGACTCTTTGACTAATGCTATACATAAATTAATCTAAACCATTCGAATTATAGCCATAATTGATATTACACGCGAAATAGTTTTTTTGGTTATTGCAAATGACGCTATTTACAAAAATATACAAACAACACTGTTAAACCAACAACCTAATAATAACTAACAATAAACACAATGCTAATGGTTAATCGACACTCTATACAGCCGACAATATGCTGATAAAATAATAGAGAATATTTGTTTGTGTATGTATGTGTGTGTGTGTATATGTTGCACTTTCTTTATCGAAAAACAAACTGAACTGAAGTGATATGAAATGTGTTGGTTTATGACAAGTCGCAAAAAAAAATGGTGAAAGAAAATAAAAACCCGCATTTAAGATATTGAGTGCGGATTGTCATTTTGGTAGTAAAGATGTTAGCGACGTCAGTGAATGAAACCGAGCAGCATCTGTTATGCTGAAATGTCATTGATTTTACTTATGTTGGCGTCTCAATGCTTATGCAAACGATCAGGCACACAAAACGAAAAAAACGAAAAGCATCTGGATTTGCTCCAAAAATACAAATTATACATTCAAAATTCCAATAAAATTGCGTTTGATATTTCACCATCAAGTAGATAATAAACGGAACGTTAGAAGCATACTGCAAACAAATCCCAATTTCGAATCGGGTGGGGGGAGGAGGGCGATATCAGAAATCGATTTGGTATTGGAATAAATGCCAAACCTGCATTACATATCAAAGTAAAATGCTATAGACATGTTTCCCTCAAAAAGGAAAAATGAAATGAAATGAAATAAATATCACATTTATGAAATAAAGACACAAAATATCATTCCGAAGTAAAAAAAAATCAAATGGCGCATAGCCGCACCAGCACGAGCTCATACGTTCTCGTTATTGTTGTTATTATTATTATTTTTTTTTTGTTCTTTCGCAACGTAATAAGATAAAGGTGATGCGTAACATCATTACTCATTTCTCGTAAAACAAATTGAAAAGGGAGCAAAAAGATGGAATATGCACCAAACCACCAAATGATTGTGAACAAACAACAAAAAAAAAACGAAGCAAACAAAAAACCATATACTGTGTGCGAATTATTTCGAAAAACATTAATTTCAATCATCACCAAAAAGTGAATCATCTATTTTCGGTTCTATGCACACCATGCGAACCGACACATTTCGACCAAACAAACGCTTCGCCAAGTGGCAACCCTTTCTCGCAATGTGTAACGGAATGAGCAAATCACAATGTTCGCACACAGTTATTTGAATTTCAGATATATACCGATCTCAAATATTTACGACTATCAATTTATTTAAAATCTAAATATTTCGGTGGCAATCGATGAATGTCTACTTCCATTCAACGAATAAATCTTATTTGATGGAATGCTTGGCCATTCATATTGTGTTTGTTGGTGGTTGTGTGTGAAAGTGTTGGAGTGCCTCGAATGGTTAACATTGGTATGGATACTTGGATACATTGCTGCTGCTCTGTGCTCTATACGGAAATTTCAAAAAAAAAAAAAAATCCGAAGCCAAGAAAACCCTTATATTTCATGTAGCCACATCGAAAGCTAACATCGGAGCAAAATGAAATACTCCACTTCAGCTTCAACACCACAGAAAAAATGACGAAATTAGAGGCAACTTATCCAAGAAACAACTACAGAAACACACGAGTAAATGTGTGTATGTGTGTGTGACCATCTCGAAATGATGTGTATGTGTAGCATGTGCTGTTCTCTCTGTGTGAATGTCTTGGCACTCTTCATTTATCATTTTGCTGCATATTCTCTTAAAGTCCGGACGCTTAAATAAAGTATTATTAAACTTATGCCAAGATATGTGTACAATTTACATGCACGACCATGTTGGATGTGTTGAATGTTGATATTGGCCATTGCTTTCGGCATCCCAGCTAAACATCGACTAAGTCGTTTAAAGCTTTCCGGCCAAGTCAAAAACAGTTTTGGTGTATGTGTGTGTGGCCATTGCTTTCGGCATCCCAGCTAAACATCGACTAAGTCGTTTAAAGCTTTCCGGCCAAGTCAAAAACAGTTTTGGTGTATGTGTGTGTGGCTCGAAATCTCCATTTCGAGAGAGAGAGAGAGAGAGAGAGAGAGAGAGAGAGAGAGAGGGGGGGGATGGGAAAGAAATCCATTGCAAATTCCATCGTAAATACTTTTCAGTTCTCATTTATAACGGACTGACACATTTGATTCACATATGACTGATAGTCAGGGACTTAATGTCATGTATGACCGTAAATAATCCTATATTTGACTTTCTATGAGAATAAGTTGTCACAAAATTGTAAATGTGCGTATTTTAAGAAGAAAAAGAAAAAAAAGAAAGATCTATCGAGTCGATTTGAATGAAAGTGCGGCTGCTATTGCCATCGCCGTCGCTGTCGCTACTTTTATAATCATCGACATCGCCCATCATCCGCACCACTCGTCTCGCTGGCTCTGACAAAAATTTAATTAGATTTTGGCAAGATGAATTTCGCTATAATAATCCTATATGGCGGCATGACTTTGTCAGCGCTATTCGATTCGATCGCATTATACATTGCATTTAAGCCCAATTTTATTCATGTTTACTGTTCACCTTGCCATGTTTTATGCGCCCTCATCAGTGTAGTATTAATATCATCAGCCGAGTTAAAAGAAATGAATACACAGAGAGAAAATGAACAAAATAGAGAAGAGAGAGAGAGAGAGAGAAGAAAAAAAATCCGAAACACCAAAATCCAATTAAGTCTCATGTTTCATGATTTTTCTCCATATTATTTTCTCGAAAATAATGCGCTCAGCATTTTATCTAAAGCCATTTCCATAAATTAAACCACTTAAATAATTATTTTTTTTTTGCTCCCCATTATATTGTAATGAACGTAAAATACTAGTGAATAATGAATAGGAGCAATAATCAACTTTCAATTCAACAATGAATTGACAGAATGAAATAGGCGTTCAATAATATTGGTTTTATTTGTCAATTGAGTTGTCACACAGCAATGGGCCAAATAAATATGGGACAGCAAGAATATAGAAAATTAGAAATCGCCAATTTAACACTTGATTTGACACGATAGCACGCATTGGTTAAATACTGCCATCGAAGTTTGATGTCAACATTATTGAAATTTACTCACTCAGTGAAAATCAAATGCAATGTATTTCATTAGCATGCTGTTGATTATAGAAATGTTTGAATTAATACATTCACTTTGTGTGTGGCATTCATTTGTGATTTTGCCTCACCACCACATAATTATTTGGTTCTATACATTAATTCAAAAGGGTGTAAACAAATACGAATTGATTGAATGTTATTAATACATCCATCAATGAACACCTATTATTTCATCAAATTCAACCTCTGATGTTTCAAAAATAACAACAACAAAAAAATGTCAATTCCAAGAATGCGGCCATCCAGATTTTCATAGTCTATTGATTCAATAGAGACTAAAAAGCCAGCCAAAAAAAAAATCTTTTAGTATTTTTTTGTGAGTTTTTTTTTTATTTTAAAATTTGCATATTCAGCATGATTAAGCTGGATAAAAAAGAGATCCATCATTCAATTCGACTTTTATGTACTTCGGCCTTCAGCCAGTGGAAATAAATACAGCAGGAAATCGACGGGACATGTCATGCGTCAGCTTTAATCGCACATTGTGCTCAAGTACACCAGAATTACAATCGAAAGAATTTAAGCGCTCTTAAACTTCCTTAAATCATTTATCAGTTTCAATATGCTTACATTACGATTTTTCTGTCTTTATTTGTTGTTGTTGTTTGTCTCCCATTTAACGGAGGATCCATTTTTCGATGGGGTCTCATTTTAATCGAGCTTTCCATTTTGAACGCTAATGAATATTTTAGGCAGTTGTTGTTGTTGGTTTAGAGTTATGGTTGATGCGTTTGAGACGACGAGCGAATCATAATCGATTTTTTTGTGTTACTTTTGGTGGGTTCGTTCATACATTGTGGGTGGTTTCGATGCAATGAATTATTTATTTGTAAATAGTAATTTATGATATACTGAAATCGTGCGGTTGGCTTTTTGAAAAAATGATGAATACATCCTCTCAAAAGAAACAACAACAACAATGAAAAAAAAAACAGAATTGAAAACGATGGCTGTAAAACGATTTTAGACGTTACTCACTCTGCAACTTAAATGCTTCGATATTTTCTGTACTTTCAATCGAAATACCACCAATTATTGGGATTAATGAATTAATTTATAGGCACACACATTCACGTTAGATTCTCAAATCAACAAAAATGCTCTCTTTCACTTTCTCTCTGTCTCGCCCTCTCATTGGAATTGAGACGATAACTTTTGACGATGACATTCAATTTTCATGTAACTTTATTTTTAGACCGCAATATGAGGTGACCATGTGATATTTTGGAATTAACAAGTTATTGATTGCTTTTCGATTACCAATCGAAATGCGCTCTTTCTCTTTGTCATTTATTATTTTATTTTTTTTCATTGACTTTATGCCATTGGACTTGCACAGAGATGCACGTAAATATACCAATGATGAATTCCAATAAAACAATTCATTATATTGAACTTCAAGTTTGACGATATTTCAGCGAGGAGAATGGGCAATAGGGAGGGAGGAACCACTAGCACATAATGAATTTTGTTTACCAACACATTAATTCGTTGGAAATTGTTTGAGCTGATATTATGGGCGTTCGGTATTTCAGCATATTATGTGTGTGTGTGTGTGTGTGTGTAAAACTGTATGGACAATTGTAATTTTCTATCATTGAAATGAAAAACAGGTCGAAAGAGACAACAACAACAACAACAACAAAATAGGCATTAATCTTAAAAAGTAATTTAACAACATGCTTTTATTTTATCATGCGATGAAAATGAACGATAGTGGAAAATTACTGGTGCATGAATAAGTAAATCAAAATGAAAGATTTTCCGATTTGATGAACCATTCATTTTTCAATAAAAATACGCATGCAACCGTGCTACAAATTTAACCGTATACTGTTTCATTCAACAAATACTATATTTGTGCGACACAAATGAATGTTCTGAATGCACAATTTAACAATTAATGAAATTAAAATATTTACATCTAAATATCATCTAAAATGCATTACAATTCATTAAATGGTGCTTGTTTTGTTCGTTTTTAAAATTCTAAATGGTGTTGTGATAGTTTTAGTATTCGCATTAGAATCTAACAACTAGAAACTCTTTGGTGGACACTTGGCGAGTGGTGGCGGTGTGTGTGTGTGTGTGATTAAAATCGCGTGAAATGCATTTCACTGAACATTAAATTCAAACCAATGCTAATGGCATGAGAATATACATTTACTTATTGTTGTGTTGCCGTACACTTGACGCTAAAAGAGAATGCTGTGCTGGATTTCAACGTGGTGTCAATTCAAACTTCCGATTTGATTTACGTATTAAATTCTTTGTTTGATGTACAAATTATGAATGATATTGACAAATGCAACGTCTTTTATGACAAATTCGTGGCAGACATCAAATCGCTTTCAATCCCTTCGTTTCTCTTACTTTTTCCATTTGCTCTCTATTCCTCTTGTTCTGTCGAGAATGTGCATCAAAAATGAAAGGAAAATAGCTAGTGAAAAGAAATTGTGCAAACACATTCTCTTGCTGCCGGTTCGAGTGAAATGTGTGTTTAAATGTGTGCTTCTTTTGTATGTTGTGTTCAAAAAAAAAAAAAAAGATCGCGTACCGCATTTTGTAAGTTTGGGGACGCGATGTTCAATGTTTATTTTGGAGTCATTTCCACAGGACTGAAGCTTTTCTTTCAATTGTTCCATTATTTGCCATTGTCGCACACTTTATTTTTCTTTTTCTTTCTCCGAATCGTTTTTTTTTTCGTGCGCACTAGCTGCACTCGCTTTTCTTTCTCTGTCTCTCCCTTCCGTTGCATGCGTTGCGCCCTGAATTTGCTTTAACATCACCAACAGATAATCTGTGTTCACAGATTTTCAAAATTTTCTTATTCATTGACAGTGTTATCTTTTCCTGTAAACGCATCATGCACATACCTCATGTTAACATGACAAGAAAAAAAAACACATAGAGAGAGACTCTGAAATCCCATTCTTTTTATTGCTCTTGAATATTTGCGTATTAACATAATATTTTGCCCGAAACTCTTTCGTTCACTTGATACTATTATATGCGGCTGTGAATGTGCACATTGTATGCTTTTGTATGTGAAATCTAGTGTGTGTCTGTGTGTGTCTATGTGTGTGTGTGTGTGTGTGTGCATTTGACTTGTAATAATGTATACCTCAGTTTAAGAGAGAACATATACATACGATTCACCAACAGATCTAGTTGTCGCGTTGTCACACATTTTCGCACAGGATATTTTTGCTTGCACTTTTTTTGAGGGAGGGTTTCGTATGTGGATACAGAAAATGCAAAGGCATGCCATGATAAACCTTTTGTATGAGGGCCACGCGCATATAGTGCCAAATACCAAACTTACAATTCGTAGTCGTTCAGCTTAAACAAGAGTCGACATGATTATCCATTTTTGCATATCAAATCCACTTGAGATGTATATATATAAAATTTATTATTCGTGCGTTATTCGTCTTGCTTCTGAATTTCTTTTCTGAATTTCTTGCCTCTCGTCTCTCTTTTCAATGAATCCTTTTCATTGTATGGCAATCTTTTCCATTTTGAGACTGGTGGCACGATGACGCTATCATTTCCATACTATCTTTTCAACCATTGTGCTTTCGAAGTGGCTCTCTCTCTCTCTCTTTCGCTATCGCTCTCGCTTTTCATTCATGTCTTATGTGTCAATTGATATTCATATAAAAAATGTAAAAATATGCCAATGTATACACATACTCGCAAATATTCGCATTCTATTCCATTATCTGTAGCCATTCATATGCATCCATATTGTTTTTTGGCTGCCGCCGCTTGTTATGGTTATGAGTGATTTTTGTGTTCATATTCTTGATTCATTCTGTGTTTTATTTTCTCTCTCTCCTTCTCTCTCTCTCTCTCTCTGTGTGTGTCTGTGTGTGTTCATATTTCGTTGATTTGTTCACTTTCTCTTTCGCTATATCATGTTCGTTTTTGCCATATGAGAACGGCTTTCCTGATTCCTTCATTTCAATATGCTTTCGAAAATACCCCGTTCGTTTCTATCTTCTTTTTTTTTCTTTGTTCCACACTATATTTAACGTTCTCCGGAGGCTGCTTCGTTTCTGCCATTCATGCACTGTGAGTTTTTGTCATACATTTTCAACTCGAAATGTCGTTCCGTATTATTTTATTAAGCAAATGATGGAAGAATAGAACGAAATGAAAATGTAATATCAGAGATGCGAATCATACATATATGGATATATTGAAATCGATAAATGGTGTGTATTGCGACAATTTCTAAGCAACAATAAACACCAATATGGGAAACGAAAAGCCAAAGTTAAATTCCATATTAGCATTACAAACGCCACGCATACATTACTATGAAGGCGCACGACGCCACAGCCAATCCAAAATACGTGTATAAGCATATTTTGAGCCAGTTTCCTTTCAATTGTGCTATCTTCTGTCACTCTTTCTATTTCAATGAAAATCTAGCCCGATCGAATCTCATTTGAAAGATTTTTGTCTTGTTGTCTAGTTCTCTTTACCTCTCTCTTCTCCCCTCACCTCTCTTTTTCTCTCTCTCTCTCTCTTTCTTGCTCGCTCGCTCACTTTCTATCATCAACACCAAAAAAAAAATCATTCCGGTCATCACTGATAAATGGTGTTTTGTTGCTTGTTTCAAGGTTAAATCACAAACGTCTTCCATTGAATCCGGTTTCCTGCAAATCGAATGACAAAGCATTTATTCCAAGATGTGAGCAGTCCCCAATTTTTCCATTCGACCGCAATTTCTAACAATAAATAGTTGGATTAGTGAACCGGGCTTTTAAGCTCTTTAGCTTCATTCACGTGATTTTTTGTGTGTATGCGTTTTATATATTCAAATCAGGCCATTGTTTTGTGTTGATGTGCCTGTATGGAAGCGATAATGGTAATGTTTATCGTTCAACACTAATCGAAAACAGTTTGTTTTCGGGTAGTCAGACAATGGCAATACACAATCCATTTCTCAGCCGTAATCCGTAAATCCAATTTTGGATGCGATGATTTGACACCGGCCAATCCTTGTGCGCGTAAAGTATTTTCAGTGTGTTTTGCGTGATAAAAAGTCAACCGAAAAATATACAACGAATAAAAGAATGAAGCTGCAACTTAAAAGGCCAAAGCCACTTTATTTTCCCAATTTTTTTTCTTGTTTTGGTTTTTGGTTTATTATTTTTGGAGATTTACCACCGCAGGTGAATTACCTGTTAAACTTTCGATTTCATGGTACGCATCTTTGTACGTATTTTACAGCAAACTCGAGGCTTTTCACGTAAATTAAATATTTATTTTTGTTTGAATACATTTTTTTTCACTTGCACAGGCTTAACCTCTGCACCGCACAAAGCGGGCAACCTAAAAGCACATGATGAAAAATAACACAAATTATATTCGAAACGTATGTTCGCAAGTTTTTGATCTGTTCCCCTTTCTTTTTTTTGTCATCCACAATCCCAGCATTGAAATAACACGTAAAGAGTACACAAGAGCATGGTGCAAAATGAAAAAAAAAATGAAAACGAAAGCGTAAAAGAACAAAATGTATTCACTGTAATGTGCACACATGGAGCTGATCTTCTCCTTTAAACTTTACCACTTAATACTTTTTTCGGTGTTTACTCCTCTTGCCTTCTCGTTATCTCTCTCTCTGGCTCCTTCGCCCCAACATTACGTAATCTGCTTCACTTATTATACATTTATTGTTCGTTCTTTCGTTCGTTGTCTCTTGTTATTGTGTATTTGTTTTCATCTTCTTGTCTTGTCTTGTCGTCGTTTTCGTTCCCATCCCGCATCGCAGAGTGCGGTTACAAAAACATAAAGCATTTCCGAAAAGATTAGTCTTTGCCATGACGACAAAGTGTCCTGGTGTGTGGGAGGACTATCTGAACCTTACCAAATGAAAACCAAAACCAAACACATGAGCTCTACACACACAAACAACACACACACACAAATAAAGGACAGATAGCGAGAGAGAAAAAAAATTATGACGAAGAGCCAAGTCTTAAATTTATTTATGCTTTTCACTTTTGATTTGTCAGTTTCGAGCAACATTAGTTGAGCCACATGACCCAAGAAATATACAGTAAACGATATCAATGTCTCTTTACTCTTGGGAATCTCAACGCAACGAAATTATTTTTCGATTTTTCTCTTTTCCGTGTTGCTCTCTGGCTCTTATCTGTTTATTGATGTAATTCTATGGTCACTTGCATGTGAAAGGATTTCCAATTCCAACATTCCCCCACACCGATTCAATGTGTTGGATGGAAATGGATTCAACGAATGAAGAGGAAAAAAGGGCCATCGAGCGTAAAATGGCAACAACAACAACAATAACAGAAAAAAAAAATATTTTTTAAATTATAGACCAAATGTCAAAAGAGGGACAAAACTTTGACAAAACAGCCACTTTTGATGCGAGAGAGAGAGAGAGAGAGAGAGAGAGAGAGAGACCCTTGCTAACGGACTAACGATTGAGACATTTGGCGCTGTTACCCCCAATGCAATCTCAGCGTGCGGACAAAAAATGTTCAAGTCAGTAAATGGTAAATGGTGGTTAACAAGGAAATGTTTCAAGGCACGATTTACATGGACTAAACATTTTGTTCCGATCCAATTTTTTCCCGTTTGCTCTTTTTTTTCTCTCTTCGGTCGTTCTCTTTCTCTCTCACACTCTTTTTTCGCTTTCAACAATATTTTTCTTAGAAAATTAATTACCGTTATAATCATACAACTTTTTCATGAAAAAAAAATGGCCAGAAGGTTTTTTTTTGTTTGGACAAGCGAGGTAAAGAAATTATAAAACATAAAAGTTAAAGATATAAATTAAATATGTAAATTTTGCTCGTATTGCTTAATTCAGTTGAATGAAATGTTCGTGGAAAAATAAATCGGGATTCTTTGAAATTGGCCACTCTAAACGGTCGCAATGACACTTAAGCACAAAGACACATACACACATAGAGAGAGAGAGAGAGTCACAGTCACACTCACATCTACATGAAAGCATAAATGCATGGGCCCTGTCGTGGCCCGGCAACAACAGAAACGCGCTGGAAAAAGTGTGTAGTCGAATCAATCATAATTTGTGGACAGCAAACACACACACACAGAGAGAGAGAGAGAGAAAAGGCTGTTAGTGTATTTGTGTGTGTGCGTGTGTTTCTCTTTAATTAAATTTGGCAAACAAAAACTTTGAGCATACGGAATAATATATTCGCTCCGGTTACAAGTTAAAATGAATGGAAGCTAGAAAGAGTGAGAAAGAGGTAGCAGGACCTTGTGATGGAAAAAGTCATAACCTGTAAAAGACCCGAAAGGATTTTGTTATTTTTTTTTTATTCTTCTGTGAAATCAAATGTACCCACCATTAAAATTGAAATATAATTTTCACTCATAGTTTTCTCCCTTTTGAGCGCAACTGGAATTTTAATAAGGTCTGCTGTTCAACTCTCTTCCTCTCACTATTTTTCTTTTTTTTTCTTTCTCACATGCTCACTCTCTCTCTCTCTCTTCTTCTAGCTCTTTCATTTAAACACACGAACTCGTTTACTTGATTCACCAAAAACAAAAGCCTATAGCAATCAAAAAAATTCAAGCAGTGAGCAAACGTCGTTCGATGCACGTAAACACAAACAACAAAAATAACAAAAACGGGAAAAAAAGCGCACACCCAAACATGGAAAAACGAATGAAATATAGTTTCCACGAATATAATTAATATAATTCATTTGAAAGGATACAAGTGCACTTTGAAGACGGAAATACGATGAATTTCCAGATTTCTGAAGCGAATTGTGCACATTATTTGAGCTTGTGTTTGCTCTTCCGGTGCATGGCAAAATATTTAAAAGTTTACATTTACCAACACAGCCAAAAATATAATTTACCACTTCAAAGTTACTAATACATTTGAAATTATCACATCAACCCGTTTAATTAGTTGTGTTGCTAAACGAGCTATTTGCCTAGAAAACACTGATTCACACAGAGGCCACATGCATGCATACGTTTACATAGTGCGTTGAGAGTGGCAGTAGCTTACCGGTGCGATTCGATAACAGAGGGTCGGGAAAAACAACACAGAAGATCGCATGAAAACACAAGAGACTTCTATTCTCTACTTAATTTGCACCTATCAAATTCACGGCATGGCACGGTGTAGTGTTCAAACAGAGCGCATATTGCTTCAGCAATTTATTATTTCTTCGTTTTCGTCGTCTTTTTATTCTTCTTCTTCTTTTTGTCTTCTTTTTTTTCTTCTTCTTCTTCGGCGTATATGTGTAATTTTTTCCCTCTTTCGTTTAAAATTTTCAATTCGCTGTTGAGCAACGAAACGAAGAAAACTGAAATATTTGCTGAAGCACAAGTGCAGAATTCCGAGATGGAGTGCTTTTTGAGCTAGAGGATAACATCGAGAAAGCCACACACGAAATTTGCTATATTTAAATGCTAAATCCATTTCAAGCGATATAATATGACTGTTTTCACTGATACCAATACCAACACACCCATCACCGTGCTGATCTTCAACATTTGATGCTGCCCTTAAATATCTAGTAAAAATGAGTTAAAGAATTTTCTCAATTTTCTCATTTTGAAATTATTGAGCACATTTCGCTGTGTCTAAGTACAAAATGCTGACGCATTGCCCATCATATATATTATGGATGCTGGTGTGCTCGTTCTCTCACTTGTGTTCACTTGCTGTCTCATGCACACACACAGCAAAAATGACAAGACGAAAGAACTGAGCTTGGTGGGAAAATGCGCACAGTGAGCTCAATGCTCACTGCGAACAGAATAAAACTTTTATCGAAAGGAATGCAAAATTAAGGAAAACAATAATAATAATAATAACAATAAAGTGAATTTGAGGCACAGCAGCAAAAAAAAGGGCACACCGAACGAAGCGACGAAAAAGATGAAGCAGCCATGGTTTGTTGCGAGAGATGTACGTTGATAGTGAGAAGATGAGAGAATTGTGGGGAGTGAACGGTGAAATGGAAATGGCAATAGCAACGGCTTCGGTGGTGGCCACGATGATGACGACGACGGGCGACGGGCGACGACGATGATGATGCACGTGAATGCTTTGTTTTGTACCGTTTAGCCTTCAGTTCACACAACTCGAAGTTCCATTCTACAATTTGACTCGGTCGTATCAGCAACTACCATCGTTATCGCCTCACCACTGCCATTGTCAACGGAATGAACACACTGCAAATAATAGACGCGAATATTTTTCAATTGTTTTAATTAATTTTCTTTTGTTTGAAAAATGGTTTTGCGAGCAAATTGTTTTATCATTAGTGTTGGGATCTTTTTAGTCGAGGATCAATGTGGTAGTTGGATAATTTGTTTGTGGCCCAAATACACTTCTTCACCAAGCCAAACGCATTATTTATACCACAGCGCGTGTTGTTCGTGTCTTTCGTCATTCTTTTTCCCTCTCTCTCTCTATCTCTCTCTCTCTGTCTCTGTCTCTGTCTCGGCACTCAATCCCAATACTTTCTAACATCGGTGTCGTTCGGTTGGTCGGACGGTCGTTTAATGCGCTCAATATCTTTCATTCGGTGTACACCACATTCTTTAGCATGCTCATGCCATTGTCTCTTGTCTGTTCACATTTCTTTTGGATATTTTAAATCAAGATAAATTGTTTGCACTCCTCAGCGCAAAATTTTAAACACGAAAAACTTTTGCTCGTGAACAATGCATCAACATCGAAGAATTGTGTGCGCTTTTGTTGTTCGATGAATGATGATGCACTGTTCGCACTTTCGAATCGTATTCCACACAAGCTCAAGCTTCTTGACCGCTTCTCTTTCCATTCTCTGCCGGTATTTTTTTTCATCATCTTCATTTTGTATCCCATCTCAACTCTCTCTCTCTCTCTCTCTCTCTCTCTATCTATCTCTCGCCATTCAATTCAATTTCAGCTTTGTTTATCACCATTTCGCTGCAATATTTACGTAGTTTTTGGTTGCTTCACATGCTTGTGCCGAATAAAATCGACTACTTTGGCTGAGCGATACGGTGCATGAATCCCTTAATTTAATTTCAAGTATGCGAAATATAATCCCCATTTGGTGATCATTTTCATAGTAACGACTATCAAACAGGCAGCGTACAACAACCATAATCAGCATAAATTGTTCGAAATGCGAGTACAAATGCACTTACAAGAACACAACATTCAAGTGTATGATGATAATTTTATTATGCAATGAAATAGAAAACCAGAGATTATAGCACATTTTTTTCGCATTCTCTCTTTTTCTGCATGTTCGTGCGAATATAATTTTTTTTTATAATGGATTTTGGTTTTTGTTTGTGCGCTTTTTTATTCGATTGCATTCTGTGTAAAAATATTGAATGTTATTCGATTTCATACACGTTTGAAATGACGCTTTTAACAATAACAACAACAACAATAACAAAAATGATGATTGAGCAAAATATTTTCCTCTGAGAAAGCAGACAATAGACGACCAGCATTGATACTAAACAAACATCTGTACTAAAGATTTTGTTTGCATCCAAAATCCTTATAACTAAATTAAATAAAAAAAAAACCATAAATGGATTTTGTTTCAATGGAATCCACAATAATGACGTCGGCAAATGTGAAATGATAGTCAAAGATAACATTATAATTGCACTTCTGATGAACAGTTCAACAATACAAACCAAACAAAGTTCATAGTCTGCGTACTGCTTGGTTGCTTTCGTTACATGATGATGCCCGTGTCCTCCCCCTCCATCACTAATGAAGTGGTCGTGTTATTTTATCGTTTTGTTTATTTAATGAATATTTCTTTGTTCTCTTGTAATTAAATACATTGAAAGATAAATGAAGACATTGCGATGATCGCCAGTGATAGATTTGTAACTGCAGAGGAAAAAAATGACCTGTTGATTTGCACAATATACAGTGGTGTCATTCAACAACTTGCTATGTTAAGCATTCCATTTTTTATTTTCCATTACATTCCAATATTTTTTATGGAAATCACTTTTTCAGGAATCGGAAATATTTTATTTTAGAATTATGATAATTTGCTAATGCCGATTCCAAGTGCTCAGACTTTAAAAATTAAAGTCGACTTTAAATTTTTTTTTATTGAAATTTATTACAAAAATGAAAATTTATGAAGTGAAATTTTATTTTTTGCATAAAAAAAGCATTCTGTGTTGATAAAATGTTGATTTTTTGGTTATGTGCAAGGAAAAATTGACAAAAAAAATCAATTTTTATAGTCGACTTTAACTTTTTTTTGACAATTTTTCCTTGCCCAAAACCCGAGGGGCAAATGACTACCAATACTACTAAACAAACGTCAAAAGTACCGGATAGTACTGGAACAAAATCTACATCTACTGATGCGCAACTAGAAGGCATGCGAAACGGAATAGATAGAGAGAATCGACAGAATCGCATCTCGCACATCGGTATGTGCAGATATTGATTCAGTTATTGTCGGTACTTTTGACGTTTGTTTAGTAGTATTGGTAGTTGTTCGCCCCTTGCCAAAACCACAAAATCAACATTTTATCAAAGTTTTGCTTCATAAATTTTCATTTTTGTAGTCAATTTCAATAAAAAAAAAATTAAAGTCGACTTTAAAATTAAAGTCCGAGCACTTGGAATCGGCATAATTGAAATAAAATAAAACGATTTACGAAAAGTTAAATTCCATAAAAAAATCATTTGCGCGGATTCGTTGCCTGGGCAGATCCGGGCAAAAAATGGAATGCTTATGCTATGTTGTGTCAACGAAGCGAATATATTTTTCCTAAGGAACGAAGAAACACCTATTAAGAGCAAACGAATTTTGAAATAGGAAAATTCTTCATGTTCATCTGACGAGTATTATTTGCTTGTTTATTTGTATGTATATAAATTTGTTGTCACGAGAACGAGCTAAGTCAAATCGCACTTGAAAGGATTGCGAGTGACACACAATACTAGTGTACGTGTACAATGTACATATGTACACGCCGTCACCCACCTCATTGCTATATATTTTCTCCATTTCTTACCACAATGAAACCCATTATCATTAGCTTTCGAATCTATTTTCTGTTTCATATCCAATTTTATTGGAAAAAAATAACTGTCAATTATTTAATGACTTCACTGATTCGATTTTCTCCGAAAAAATTCGGCCATTTAATCAAATAAATTGGTTTCTCATCAATTTTCATGAAAATACAACAATTAAAAACATACTATTGAATTGTTTCAGCTTAAATTGGAATGAGTTTTTGTCGAAATGAAATCGTAACAAGAATTCGATTTCATCTAAAATCAGTTTCTCTTGCTCAACAACATTCTTAATTCATTTTAATTTAAGATTTTTGTTGTTGTAGGGGCGAAATATGTGTTGAACAGTTGCTTGAATTAACGAAGCCTGTTCAAGTACGGTTTTTGTTTCTCCCTCTTAACTAGAATTTGTAGAACGATGAATACACAAATGTAAAAAACACAGTGCGATGACAAGGCTCACTTTCAAGGGTTTTTTTTCTGGCAGAGAATGTTGGAGAGGGACGGATAGATACAGATGTATATTTCCATCTCTTTTTGTTCTGTGTTCACATCTACAAAAAACCCTACAAAGTGAGCCTTGTCATCGCAGTGTGGTAAAAAAAAAATCAGAACATTTGTGGAACAATGAAAGCAAACTAGACGCTTGATGCTATCGAATATTGAATACTGTTTATGTCGAGTAAATGCACGGCACGGTGCTGGTAAATTGCTTAAAAATGAATACAACAACAACAACAACAAAATTCACAAGAGAACACAAAATATCCTGGAAAATATCCTCGTATTTTTTCATGATTTATCCCTCACATACCTTTGGTATGTACCTTGGATACTTGTTTGCTACACCGTGAATGCATAATGTATAGGTCTTCAAGCCCACTTTGCATATCACACAATACAAGAAATAACAACAACAACAACAACAACAAAAAAACAAAAAACAATCGGATCACAAGTGCGGAAAGAATTAAATGAACTTAACTATCGTGTGAGTTAAGGTTCTATCTCCTTGTAGCAAACAATTGAGAAAACATTCATGTTAAGTGCAAAACTTTGAGGTGACGTTCTCTCTATCTTTTATGTACTTTTATTTTGAATTTCCAGCACAAACAACAACAACAACAACAACACATATAATTCACATCACAACCATAGTTCATAGCTTTATAATTGAAATTTGTTACAGACACAAAGAAATGTGTCACGTAGTGAATTACCTGTTAAAGCTTTAGTTTAAAAAAAAATTACAATGGAAAAGAAAGTGGATCGCATTCGTGTTTTTTTTTGAATAAATTCATGCAAAAGATAAATTTTTCGCATCGTTAACCATATATTCCAATGAATCGAATTTATTTTTTGATGTGAAAAATTAAAAAAAAAAAAATTGTTAAGATGGAAATCGACATTAATGGCTGAAGTCGGTATTAAAAGTATTTCAATCGAAACGGAATAGATTACACTTCATTTATTTTGTAAAGCTTTTTCAGAATGAATTCTTTCGATGAAAAAGCCTTTTGCAATGTCCTCCGGTATGTGTTTTCGTAATGTGTTTTTTTTTTTAAGGGGGAAGATAGTTGAATTCAATGTTGTCGACGATAGATCATCACGAGGCTCACAGAAAACCAATTGGTTACAAGCACAAACTGTGGATGTGGATGTGTGTGTGTGTGTGTGTGTGTGTGTGTATGTTTTTTGGATCATTGAATTTGCGTATGTAATGTGTGTTGATCAAATATATGTGCTAATAATTAAAATGGTTCATCCATTTGGACACCCCTTTTGTTGTTCCTCCATTCACATAATCTGCTCTCTCTTTCTCTCTCTCGTTCTCTCTTTATCCATTCTAACGTTTGCTTTCATCGGCTTGGAAATCCGTATCGTTTCTTTTTTTCACAGTCTCTCAGTTTGCTTAATCAAAGTGGAAATTGCTTCAATGAGCTTAATCATTTCCATCAACTTTGAATGTACCTACAGACAAAAACCGTATCTTGTGTAGTACAAGCGCATTTACAATGAGGATGAAAACTAATTGTGCATGTCATGCATTCGGAGAAAAGCGATGCCAAATCGTAAAACAAGTTGTAGTAAAAGGGATGAAATTGAACCAAAGAGGATGAGGCTATGAAATGGAAAGCGAAGAGTGTGGCACAACGACAACAACAACAACAACAACAACAACAGCAGCAAAAAATTGAAAATTACAATGATTTCAGCTTCATGTGCGCCAATTGTAAAACAATCGAAGGATCCGCATAATTTTAAGTCTATATTCTAGCTTCGCATGAATCTACCATGAAATTCAATTTATGGGTATGTGTTTGGTGTGTTCGCATTACAAAATCGCTTGTACCTCTGTTATTCGTATCGTTGACAAACGAATTACTAGCAATATATCTGCCGTGAATGTGTGCGTTTCTTCGTTGGGTCGGTCGGCCGGTCATGTGTGTGTGAACGAATGAGCAAACGGGTACATGTTTTGTACTCTTAGTATTATATATGCAAACTCATTGGCAATGGCACAATACAACGTATAATGTGCATATTCGATTGAGGTAATGTGCGTACGCATTTAGACTCCACTACCTGATACGGCCCAATGATTTTATGTCCTACTTTGAAGTTCATATTGCAAACGAAGTGTCGCATTTGCGGATATTCTATTGGCAATTCAAGTGAATGTTGCGACAATTGTTCGCTGACCTAACGCAGATGGCAAACAAAAATTCATTCGTATGGATAAAGGCTGCAGCCTAATCGTTAAGCAAGCTTGTATTGTCAAACCGCACCAATATACATTGTAAGCGCGCGACAGTGAGCTCACACATGCACACACACACACGGCTGCAATCGATTTCGCCTGCCATATCTATCAACAAATTGCCGACCAAACCGAATGTGCAAATTCAGTGAGAGGTCTTAAATAAAATTATGAAAATTGCATAGGCCAAAAATTGCATCCGTTTGCAGTCTTGCCACACACGCAGAGAGAGAGAGAGAGAGAGAGAGAGAGAGAGAGAGAGAGAGAGAGAGAGAGAGAGAGAGAGAGAGAGAGAGAGAGAGAGAGAGAGAGAGAGAGAGAGAGAGAGAGAGATACACACATTTCAATGTACGTATATGTCACGTTTGAAATGAGCCAACTTGCCATCTTCCCATTCCCAATCATCTGCGCACTTATTTCATCAGAATTGCAATAAATGTTTGGACCGCGCGCGCGTTGACACAAAACTCTAACCAAATATTCGAGTAAGGTTTCCACTCAAGGTAAATGAGAGAATTTAAGCCATCCCACAGTACGTTTGATCATAAATTTACATGCGATTTCATTAGAATTCACACAATGGCAATTGCAAGTGGGAGTCTTTTGTTCGATGCTAAAATGTGAACTAACCGAAATGTGAGGAAGAGAGTAGAAAGCGAAAAAGTGAATTGAACAACAAAAAAAACTGTATATATATATACAGATATAGATATATAGATATAAAGATATAGAATAGAGACCACGGCGGAATGAATTTCCACAATGAATGGGAAACTTGGCGTAAGAAATCAAATAAGCTGTTGATATTTATACTTTTGGTTGTGGCAAAAAATGAATACATTTCATCGGTTTTATCTGTAGCATGAGCGGTATTCAGGCCACTTACTTTCGGCATTAGTGCTGAATGAGAGCCACCACCAATATGGTATAACATTCCATTATAGCCAACAACAAGCACTTTTGTGCTTTCTCTATCTCTCTCTCTCACTCTCACTCTCACTCTTGCTCTCCAACCAAATGATGAATCCCTTAGAATATACACAATAGTGTGCGCCAGAGACATTTTAAGGCATGCTGTCGTTCCAATGGTGGTGCAATGATATAAAAGAAAAGTAAAGGATTGTCATTTATTTTTTGGCGCTGAAGTCAATTCAACCGGTTATTGTGCTTCTGCTGCCATTGATATTGCCTCAAAATGATTGCACCGTTCCGTGTGTACACACACTTACTCACTCACTCACTCATTCATTCATTCGTTTGCACACAACAAAATAAAATTACGGGCATGCTTCGGAAAAAAGGGGTCTCGCACAAAAAGCGCACATCATTTTAACAAAGTGCATAACATAAAGTTCCACAGTACTCTAGAGAATTGGTTGTTGAACAGCCGATGTAACAGCAGTAATAGCAAACCTGAAAATCGACTAACCAAATGTAACAAGCGCAAACCTGTGCCGATACTTGTGCCATTGTTAGCCCCAGTTGCTTTTATATATTTTTAGTATATATTTTATGTGGCTGAGAATTGCGTTTCGGTTGTGTGAGGCGAGGCAAGCAAGCGAGCAAGCGAGCGCTTCGGTAAAATATTTTTCAGTATTTGTGTTGGAAAAACTCACTATGGCACTACGGATGGATCATGGTAGCCGTTGTGTTCATTCGTATTGAGTTATTATGTTGGTGTATTATGTGCTTAGCTGTTTGGTCGCGACTGTCGATTGTTTCCCATTATCAATACAATAGACTCAAGTGATTTGTTTGAGCCAGCGAACGAACCGACGAACACTGCTGGTGGAATTGATAACAACAACAACAACAAAAAAAGCGAGATTGAGAGAACGAGAGAAACGACATTATTCGGTAGTGACGGTGGTGGTGGTGGTGGCCTGCTTTCACATTCAATGAATGTGCAGCGTATGCTTCAAAAACGATACCATCAACCGTGCGACAACTATCCCTATTCATATTATGAATCAAGTTGAGCATTAAATTATGTCTGCGTGCATTCTGTGTTTTAAACAAATTATTTCATGTATTCTTTCGCCTAAAACCCATTTTCATAAATTGTCGGATATTCAGATTGTTAATTTTTTTTTCTTTCATTCCCTATAGCATTTCGCTGCTACTTTGTCCGATTTAATTCGTTTTGTGTGACCAAAATGTAATCTAATCCATGTATCCTGAAATGTTCGGATGGATTTTCGCTTCTATTGTTTGATGAGCGATTTTTTTGTGTGTGTGTGTCTGTGTACAGTAAAAGTAAACTAACCAGTTTGCTCCATTTCGAACGAATTGATAATAAAACCGAAATTCCGTTCAAACAATGAGATATGGTTTGTAATTTTAAAAAAAGACAAATTCACGATGCATTCTATCTGGGGCGTTCTATTGTCTCTACAAACAAATACACATCGTGAATCTTTTAACCAAACAATTCAATAGCAATTTCAACATGTATTTGATGAAATTTCGCGTTGCTATCACGATACACACACACACACACAGAGAGAGAGAGAGAGAGAGAGAACCTAGCCCATAACCATTCGAACGAACACATTCATATTAGATGGAAAATGGAATTAACTTTAACCATCATTCCAATTATGACAAACGATTTGAATTAAAACGGTTACTGTTGAAAATATCCAAAAACCGCTTGTCATTGTGTTGAATAAAATCATGGAGAGTGCCATTGAGTGGCTATAATCCAGTTCAATCGAAATTCGTGATTCTGTGTCAAATTTGATTCTTGACAATTTGAATTTTTAAAAAAAAATTATTTCACTTTCAAATTATGTAAAATGAATTAAAATATTCATCGGTGAAACGATTGATCCAATTTAAATGTGAATTTAAAGCGTATTGATGGTGATAACAGAATTTAATTGAATAATGAAGTCTCAACCAACCAATACCAAAAATGATGTTTTGTTTCGTGAAGATAAAGCTTTATTTCTTAGACAGTTTAAAAGGATTCTGATGCAAAAATATCATGCCCGAGTTTGCAGCATATTTGTCATAGGCGTTTATTTTTTTATTATTAAATACGCATACGGAATTCGAACGCCTTTATACGTTCATGAACGCCCAAGCTGCAAACACGGGTGTGTATTTCAAATTCACCAAATTTTCGATCCCAAATAATCGGAGTATATTTATTTCCGTGAGAATCCAACATCTCTAGCCTCATGAACGACATACGACCTTTGTACATTACCATCTTCACAAGCAGCCTGAAAATGAAATTCAGATAAAAATCGATTTGAGATATCCTTCGCGTTTTTTTTGTCGTTTATTTTTGTCGTTTATTTGTGGTCCCTTTAAAATTGCTGATTGATTTGTTGTCCGCATTAAAAACAGAACATTTACGATAGACTTTATGTGCGGATTTTCAATTCATTTGAAATGTGCGTGTTGCGCAAATGAAGTCAAAAAAGGGAAAAAAAATGAATGAAAATAAACTCAGTGCCACATTTACCTACGCGATCATACGTTGAATTGAGGTAGCCAAAGGCACTTGAAGAACAAATAAAAATAAAATTGCGAACAAAAAACAAACCAACAACAGCAACAGCAGCGGTAACAACAAAGGCAGCAACAACAAATACAAACAAAAAGTTGCTTTTACTCCGTAGATGCAATAGAGGAGTTAACTTTTATCCAATGCAACAACAACAACAACAAAAAATCAGTGTGCAGGCGAATGGCGAATGGCAAACATTTCTGTGCTGGCTTCGAAACTCATGCACAACAAATCGACCAAGCGAAAGCGCAAAAATTTCGATCGACTATTGTATTTTCATTACAAAGTTTCAATTGCAATCAGTTTACATTTAATTTATTCGTGTGTGCTGGCCATTAAAACCGAAAGCGCTTAATCTAAATTTAGTACATACAATATTAGGGCCATAAATATTTATGCTCGTCGCTCGTGTTGTGTTCAAAGTTGTTGTTTTTTTTTCGTTCGTTCATAGAATTCGTACATTATTCGCACGATTCGCCGTTTTTATTCTCTTTTGCCCTTTTTTTCACTCTCTCACTCTCTTTTGCTCTTCCACCCTCTATCATTGCTTCTTTTTTTGGCCCATTCAGCCATACAAATACTCACCACACATTCACTCTTATACCAAATTGTGTGTGTGTGTGTGTTTCAATTATTCTTTTTGTTGGTGTGAGTGTGTGTGTATTTTTTTTCGGTCGTTGATTTGTTGTGAGCGTTTTTCGGCATTTTCGGTCCTTTTTTTCACGTTGTGGCCATTTCATTCATTGTGGGAAAAATAGGATGTGCGATGTAATTAAATGTTTATTTATGCATTTGGCGCAGAATGATTTGTATTTGGTTCAACGAGTATTTAATTTCGATTAAATTCTCAGTATCACTTCAATCAATGCAGTTCGAATTGCAGGAGGTGGCGAAAAAACTAGGGGTAGAAGGGAGCGGCCCGGCGCCTGGAAGCCATTGAAATTGGGGGGGAATTCAACTTTTCCGCCACTTTTCGTTTCAATCCGAATATTAATTTCGAATGATAATGAGCAAACAATTTTCCAATATCGCTTTGATTTTATGCTTTTTGATTTTCACTTGAAATTGATCCATGTGAATAATGAATTGCGGCTGACAGATGTCGTAGATGCAACAACAACAACAACACCACTACAGATTACAGAGAGTGAAGACTTATGTAGCCGCATATTCAATTGAAATTTATGAATTTACCACACACAAATCATTTTATCATTTATCAAAATTACGCTAGCACATTGACTACAAAACGAAATAATAAAATGAAAAAAAATGCGCACGCACAAACACACAAACTATCAACGATGATTGTACATCGTCAATTGAAAATTTAAGAAATAAAAATTCGTTTACAATCTATTCATTGCACATTTGCATATTATTTTCCATTGTTTAATATACAGTCTAATGCGCCAATAGCATTTACGTGATTTAAATTTTGATTGCTATTTTTGCAATAAAATATTATTAAATTTCTCCAATTATTCATAAAATA
Organism: Aphidoletes aphidimyza; assembly: GCA_030463065.1. Lineage (NCBI taxonomy): Eukaryota > Metazoa > Arthropoda > Insecta > Diptera > Cecidomyiidae > Aphidoletes > Aphidoletes aphidimyza. Next base: position 31,905,173 of record CM059998.1, on the reverse strand, counting down.
TTTGAAATGCATCTTTTTGTGTGTGCTCGCTAGCTTCAAAGTAAAAATGAAAATAAGCGAACAGAGAGAGAGAGAGAGGGAGAGAGAGAGAGAGAGAGGGGGGGGAGAGAAAGAGGGAAAGAGAACGAGAAAAGTAATCAAATGACGAATGAGTAAAGAACAGAACAGAGTTGAATATGAAAAAGCGCAATTTTATTCATTTATTACCATCATCTCGAAGTTGCTTGGTAGCTGTTGCCATTTTTGGTTCATCATATATACATACACACACACATTCATACACTCATTCTCACACAAAAATATATACTTAAAGCATGGTACACACGAGCACTCACAATTTCACTCATAAATCTACACTTGAGTAGTAAAAAGCAGAACAAACTGCGTCCATGACATTACGTTATGATGCACAAGCGAAGAAGAAAACATTAATAAAAAATATTTTACTGTCTGTGCAGACTTTTCTCTTTTTCGCATCGTTTCGTGTGCCACCCGGTTTCATGGCTCTAATGTATTTGTGCACATCGTATTTTGCCTAACGCCTGCACAATGCTCTCCGCACACACAAACATACACACTTCGCTCACTCACTCATTCGTTCGCACACTTTTGTCCGTATTTTCGCTTGTTTGCTTTTGCTCTCTCCTTTTTCTCTTCAAAGTATAAAATAGCGAGTATGAGCCAGCAAAAGCGGCTAAAATAGCATATAACAACGTATACGTATTGTCATCGCTCTTTCTATTGTTGATATAGTTTATTGCTGGATCTTCTATACACATTTTTTTTTTCGTTGTTCCTTTTCATTTGCACTGAACATATACACTTCCCTTAAAGCGTTTCGCTCTTTTTGGTTATTAATACCATTATTATGCGTATAAGTGTCGTTGATGGATCTGCATTCAAAATTTATATAGTACAAATGGTTTTTGGCCTCGCATGTGTAATATTGTACGATACGAGCGCACAGCGCATCCACAAAAGCTCAAGTGAATGCGAAAAAAAAACGAACGAACTGTTGTACATCTTACAGCTTTTTGAAACATCCTAACTAAAAACACCAACTCATATTCGAAACAAATTTCATTGCAAATTCTGCGTATTTTTGGTGAACAGCATGAAAATGTTGGTGTGTTGAACAGAGAAAGGTTTTGCAATCAAAATTCCACATTGCCATTGAGATACTGTCATTTCAACAATGAATATATATATATATATATATGTGACATAAGTATGTCTGTATGTGAGTGTGTGCAGTACACATTGTGTTCATATATATATGTACATAGCAAAAAAAAAAGAAAAAAATTACGTTGTTTTTCATCTTCTCTCATCATATGAATAATTATGCAAATTAAATATTATCTTTGTTCTGTGCGATTTTTTTTAACGAAATGCTCCCGAATACCCCGAAAACAGGAAAATAGAATGCAAACCAAAAGAATTTTGTTACAGAAAATGAATTGTTGAATAAACAGAAAAAGTGCCAACAACAAAGAAACGAAATGAAACAAAAATGAGCAGATGAAAGAATGAAAAAAAAGATATATGCGACAAAAAGTGGCAAAATCAAACGATATTTCGTTCGTTTTGAGTTTTTCCCTCTCTCTCTCACCCTCTCTCATTTTTTTTAAATGTTGTGTTACGCGGTTTTATTTTATTTTAGATTGCACTTTGAATGGCTTTGTGAAATGCTAAACACATAGTTAAATGACACATATGTTGAATTTTAACAGCGTTGATCATGTTCACCTCTTTAATAATAATACGCCACGATTAAATGGTTACTACTTATCAAATGAAACTGCCATTATGAGACACCAAACCAATTCAGGGTATTGTGACCATTTTCGCTATCTATCTCTCTCTCTCTCTCTCACACACACTTTCTCATTCTCTTTTCGACACACCAGCAATGACTTGTTGTAAAGAGCTTCAAGTGATTATGTGTTTTTATTTAAAATCAGCTTGAAAAATGCACATGTATTCTGGGTTCGAAATATTGCTCGTTTGAATGTTACATATTTTTCTGGTGGTGGTGTTGCTGCTGACTGATGCTGTTGTTGTTGTTGTTGAATGAGAGTTTATCGGTAATGGTTCCTGATAATACGTTCACATGATACGTTAATGAACGGAGCGTTTAATTTAACACACAAGCTCGATGTGTGTGTGTGTGTTTTTTTAGCTGTCCCGTTGTTCCTCTCAATATCAATTCAAGCGGCTGAATGGTGGTGTATCCACGCGTTGGCGCATTCACATACAGTTATATGTCATTCAGGAGTGCCGCAGCAAATGATTCACTATGCAAAATAGTACGATAATCCGTTTAATGCGATTAATTCCACCGAAATGCAAATTGTCAAAAAAAAACTGAGGTGAATCGCAACATTATGGAATGCGTGTGTGTGTGTGTGTGGTGTGTGTGGACATGTGCAAGTTTTGATGCTGTGCAATTACATGTGATAGGGTATGCAACATATTTGAGCATATTACAACACATACGACTATCGATACGCACTCACTACATGCATTTGCAGCAGTAACTTTTGAAATTCAAGTGGATTTGCGGGCAATTTTCCACCCTTTCTCCTCGTATTGATTGCTCTTCGCAATCTCCCACTCTATCTCTCTGTCTCTCGTTTTTGCATTATCAGTATTCATTTATTCAAGTCTATTTTATCGTAACCACTGAACGTTTTCTAACGCTTTCCAACCAACCGCACAATTCGTAGCCGGAACATGAATCGGGCGAAAATATTAATGGGCCAATCACATTACCATTCAAAAACAATGGCCATTGTAAAACAAGAGAGCGCAAAAAAAACGTATAACGTAAATTTAACCATTACTAACGGGAGAGTGAGAGAGAAAGAGTGTGTAGTAAAAAAGTAATGAAAACGCATTTTGGAGCCACAATGAAAAAGCCGTTTTGAAAATCGATATGTAATCTCTAGAATCGAACGGCTTACTGCCTTTTTTCCACGATGAATATTTAAATTTCAATGATTGAATGCTTAATTTAATTTGATTAAAAATTGCTTTTAACCCCATCTCTTCATCCGCTGCAGCAGAAAATTGTGTGTGTGTGTGTTTTTTTTTATATATGTCGTTTAAACGATCAAAATGACACGACACAATACTCTAATGTACGCGATTGACGTGTATCAGCTGAGCCAGCATTCTCCCTGGCGCAGCTTGCTTTTTTTTGTCGCTCTCAAAATGATTACAAATTGGATTGTGTTCACAATGTCATCCCTAGACAAATTCAAAATGATTATCAAACTACAAATTGGTTGCGTGCTCGCATTGTTATTGTGCTGTTGCGTTGTTTCGCTCTTTCTCTCTCTCTACAACAATCTTAATGTGTTTATTAATGAAATGAACAAAGTTTTTCTCACCATCATTGGTGAAGGGCTTCATCGATTTCTTTGAAATTCAGACGCGATACATTTCATAACGCGATACATTAATTGGACTTACAATGCTATTAATACATTGCTTTGTGTTTGAATGTTCAGAATTTTCTATAGAAATTCTTTGGGTCATAATTTTTTCTTTGGGTGCTCGATTTATTTGTGAACACGTTTTTTGAAACGGTTGGTGTGCGTTCAAATAATGTAAAGAAAATACGAAAATCGTCTCAAAGTAATCACCAATATTTTGCATTAAAACTTTGAACAACGGAAAAGTAGCAAGCGTTTCTCTTTTTTTGTTGCTCTCACTCTCTCGTCTCGCATGTGAAAAAATTGTTCTATACTTTTTCAAATAATTTATAAACTTTGGCAATTTTTATTGGCAAAAATGCTTTTCATTTGCGATTTCGTCTGACATTTATAATGCCATTGCATGAACAAATTCACATTTATTTTGATATGTATTAAACATTATTTCGTTAACACAAAACGAGCCATAAAAGTGATCGCTCTGCGTATCGAATGATATTCAATAGACGATTTCTAATATCTTTGTTAGGTGTGGATTATCTTAGTCATCCAACATGCAAACGTTCGATGGAAGCGTGTGAACACACTGAACATCTTAATATCTAATGGTGTGACCGGTAAAGATGTACACAATTGAAAGCGTTTGTTCATTCATTGTCGTCATCGCATTATGGTTTTTAGTAATAATGAATGATTCAGTCGATGCCCATATTTTGGTTAGCATTCCAGCACAAAGCGCATAAATATATGTTTTACAAATATTTATTAAAGCGTTGTAATAGTAATAGCAATATGCTGACTGTGAATTGAATGAATGAGAAGTGTGGCGATTTTTGTGTTTGGTTTTGTTACGACTCCATTAAGTGGTTCTTCTCCCTGCTTGCCTGTGTTTGTGTGTGGAGCGTTTCCCATTTTTTTCCCTCTACTTAATATAAATGGCGATGTAGATGAAGATGAAAATGGGTGGCGGTCGAATGCGATATGTTTTATTTCTCTTGCTCATTTTTGCTACTCCGACAGAAGCAAACAATATATTTATTTTTGCTATTATTTTTGAGATTTTGTTTTTGCGCATATATGCAGTAAACATATTGAAGTAAACGCACACGCACACAAACACAAACACAAAACAATAAAAATGAGAAACGTTTCGAGTAATAATAATCCATCAATGCAAGAACACGATCGAAAAACATTTGTAACAAGTACGCAAACGACCGTTGAAGCAATACCAAAACGAACTACTCGAACAGCCCCCAAAGTGGCGAGCTAAAGCACAGAAACAAACAATGGAGTGAGACAGAGCAGGGCAGCAGAAAAGAAAGAGAAGAAAAAAAAACCCACGCACATGAAGAAGAAGACCATAAAACAGAGTCGGGGAATATAAAATTTATTAGTTAGTGGTGTCGCAACACTTGAAATCTGTTGGTTTTTCTATGTTGGTTTGGCTCTTCTTATTCTATTCGTTCACATTCTCGATTCTCTCTTTCGGTATCGATTTCAGTTGAACAATTTTTGCCCTGAAATGGCATAAGCATTTACACGCACTAGTCTGGACTTATATAGGCCATATAGTTACTGTTCTGTTCATTTATATCATTTTTTATGATGTTGTTGTGTTTTTTTTTGGCTGCTTGTTTGCTCTTCTCGATCATTTTCGGTTGGTTTTGATTTCATTTCATATCTTAACGAAAACCAATTTTTTCGATGTAATCATTCATTTTTCCAGTTAAAGAAAGTTGGCCCCGAATATTTATGTTGATGCATTGTGATACGACCGAGACTTATCACAATTTATTTATCCATGTGGCTCAGTTTTGCTTGGAAAATGAGCCAAATCAATGGCTCAGCATTTTTTATAAAAAAAAAACACACACAAACATCGGTACACACAAGCAAAACCAAATGATTCCAAACTATTTGCCAGAATGAATATGTAGACTACTAGAGATTTGCCAACCGGAATTGACAGACCAATTTTTGAAGCAAGTAAAATCGGTTTTGTGCGTTTTAGCACATAAAAATTGCTCATATTCAAGGCCTTCCTATTTACGACTTACGGTTTCTTGGAACCACACTTTATTCTTCCTTTTCGCTTATCTTCTTTTTCTTATCCCTTTTTCACAGTCAGTCGTTTCGTTTGTTTTTTTGTGCCCCTCGTTCATTCAGTTCGACACTCAAAAAGTTCCACTTGTTTTTCTTTCTGAGCGGACACGAGCGGATGCTCATGTGTCGATGGCTGTACATGTTCTTAGCTAGTACAGATGAGAAATAGCCATCACTTTGTATTATCGCATCATCAAAATAGAGAAAGAGACAGAGACAGAGACAGAGAGAGAGTGAGTGTGTGAGTGAGCATCAAAACAAAAGAAGCAATCAAAAGTGGTGCTATGCGCCACTGTTGCTTACTTTATTGCCTCCAAATCATTTCTTGCCTGGTTCGCATCGGTTGGCTGGTCGCCTTCTTTTTATGGACCCGTGTTTTTTTTCGCCCCCAATTTCATTATTATCCAACACATGCAATTATTTATTTGCTCAGCGCATTCGTTTTTTGTTGGCCACTCTCTCGATGTTATGTTGTTTATTTTCTTTTTCGCACTTACATTTGTTTTGGTGCGTTCAATTGAAGCACCACTTTTTAATCGCAAAGCAATCATTGTGCACATGTTCTATGACCTAATGTTTCACATGCACACACACTCAAAATCAATGTCATCATTTGTTATTTGATGTGTGAGTGACAAAATATTTGTTTCATTCGATTTTCACAATTATGTGCGATTGTTTAAGGGTTGTTCACCAGAATGCTTGGACAGCGTGAGCAATTATGGTAGAATTTGGGGTGGCATTCACGAAAAATATGGCAAAACGAATTTTACCAAATAGTTTAATTGGATGCAATTAAAAGCCTTGTGAGGGAGGATTTAACGATGATGCCCAAACGATAAATCTTGTTTGTCGAAAATCCAGAATCGCGTATCGGTAAAAATACACATAAAAAAGCATACGCCGCATACAGAACGTCGTAATGATCCTTTGGGCCACAAAACGGTGCGCAATGATTTCGCTATTTTGAAGTAACAACAACAACAACAAAAACTCACCAATGAGAGCAACAACAACAGCAAAAAAAAGCACAGAGGGGAATGGGATGTTAAATCGTGGAAAAAGCAGTAACAGCAATAAATTTTATGGTGTCCCAAAAATATTTTGCCAATTTTGTTTTATTGCACACTGAAGACATAGTTTCGAATGCTGTGCAAACGACACAAAATCGTACACACTCACCTTCTGTTGAGTATGATTATCGAGAGATTCCGTTGTGAAGCGTTTGGAAATGCATACAAACACCGAATGAGAGAGTGAAAAAAAAGAGAAGCGAAACCGTTCGGTAAAAACCTTTTTCTTTATCTCGCCTTTAAGTCTTTTGTTTCATTCTTTTTCTTCTGTTTTTTTTTTTGTTGTTGTCGCTTATTTTATATTCTTGGCAGTTTTCACAGTGTGCTGTGTTTGAATGTTTCGTTTTGTTTTATTCCCTTTGAATGGTTCTTTGATTATGAGGCAAACGGTGTGACGGGTTTTAAAAGGGAGCGCCAAGAATAACGGAGTGAAATTGCTGCATAAGAAACGGTTGGCGAGCAAGTGAGCAAAAACGAAGAAAATGTGTGTGGTTCCATTGAGAAGAGAAGAAGTGTGTATGTGTGCGTGTGTGAGTGTGTGTTGTGTAGTGTACTCGACAGTGCATGTAACATGTAATCAAATATTTGTTGTCTGACTTTGTGATGTGTGAAAAGTGTCTGAGGCCTACGATTGGAATTGCGTTTAGCGTATGCTATTTATTGACCATATAAACGGTACCGTTTGTTTTTTTTCACATTTTCATGCGATTACACAGCCAACATCATTCAATAAAAACAATGCAAAAGCGTCCCCGATTCGATACTAGACGACACACATTTGACTGTTACTGTGTATTTCATTCGGTTGCTGTGATACGTTCAGATATTTGGCATTGCTTAGATGTTGATACGCTAACGACCGCCACACTACATAAATGTAGCCACAATCTTCAAGACCCTCTTCTCTTCTGTTACAGCAATCGGCTTTTGAGGCTGCTCTCGTTCACCAAATCTCACAAGAGCATCATTCATTTTCTTTGGTAGGCATGTCGAATGCCAAAAGAACTTGAGGTGAAGAATAGTACAAAAGGTAAAATGGGTACACACAAATACCCGTACATCACCAACAACAACAACAACAACAACAAAAAGACGTGCCATCCGAAAATATGAAAATTCTCTTGATTTCGTTTGCACGTTTCGAAAATCTAATTCATCTACGCGATAAAGGATTGAAGTTGTTCGATGTTAAACAGCATTCACGTGCAAAATTTCCACCAAAAACGGTCACTTCAATTTCCTTATGATACTTGTCCTAATAAAGAAACCATCAAAACGACAAAGTTTTATGTGAAAAATTCTGCTTCTTTTTTTCCCCTCGAAAATGGAATTACTGCCAGCGAGCAGACGAGATTTGAACGTTGTGCAAACATAAAATGAGCAAGGATATTTGTACGGTTTTAGCATTAAACAGCGAGAGCACGATAGTTCAGCTTCTTTAACGTTTCTATCATTAAATAGTAATTTGTAATTCGTAATTTGTTTTGATATCTATGATGTGATTTTCTCTCCCTCTCCCTCTTTCTCTCTCTCTCTCTCTCTCTCTCTCTCTCTTTCCGTGGGTAAAATTGAAATTAAAAAAATACCTCAAAGCCGTTCGTAGATTTTCTCCAATTTCATAATCCCACTTCTATTGAGTGTGGGGTGGCCCTCAATTTAAAAGCATTTTCTACGCTTCATTCAATCGTTTGGGTGGCATTCTATAAAACAGTAGCTTATACAACACATAAACAGTCACACGCACAATCGATAAGTCTCTCTCACTCGCATGTTTCAACGAATCATAATGCCAAGTGAGCTCGAAATTGAGCTCATTTTACAGATTTTCAAATCGCTTAACCAAGTTGAGAGCGACTTTGTGTACTTTATCATTGCCATTCACTCGATATTTGATTTCAATGTGTGTAAGGACGAGAGCACCCACTCGCACCACAATTCGTGATGTGTGCTTGAAAATCAGTGCGACTCCCAACGATGGCGCGCTGATTTTGTAACGCAACACTGCTGACTTTGTGCCCGGTATTTGGTATCATAACGTCCGTATCAGAGAACAATATTGTTTTGCCCAAAGGCATATTATTTTATGAAATAATAAAAGCGATAATAATACGATATGGGGCTGTGCGCTTTTGTCTCGATACAATACGTCCATATGAGTTTTGACTAGTTACAATTTTCACTGGTATATGCGATACGATGTGATGCGATGCGCTTCATACCATACCCTGATCACAGACGCGTGCAATGCACACAAATAGTACTCAATATCTACAATAAAAATGAAGACGATGGAGCAAAAAAAGCACACACACACACACACACACACACTTGTCGAGAGGGAATGAGAGCGAGGAAAAAAAATTATATCTGTATACGAAATTGTATTTTCAGCGTGGAAAGTTTATATTCCGTGCGTATGGTGTGCAATTCCGTTGTAGAAGTGCTTGGCATTTGGTTACGATTTTTTTTGCGATGCCAGTTGAAAAATGAACGGGGAAAATTTAGTTTGGCGTTTGGTTCGTTTGGGTTTATGATTTCCGAGAACGTATCATGTACTTGATGTACGTTTGTGTGTCGCTCAATTTTTGGTATGCTGAATGGACCGGGCTCTGAAAACGGCCTAAAATGGACACATTGCTTCGAACTCGGTTCTGTTTTGGATGCGAGCAAAAGATTATGCGAATGTGTGTGTGTGTAATGAAAACTGTTTATGATACAGAGTTCAGCTCTTTGTTAGCATTTAATTGAGGAAAGTGGGTGAAACCTTATACAATTCCCAAGCTTTCGCATGTCTATAATGACATGAATGGTCATGATTTTCGCTATTCCGCTCTCTCTCTCTTTCTCTCTCACTGTTTCGTACTCTGTTTATGCTGTGCAACGCCATGACTCATTTAAGGTTACAGAACATCAAAACAACTATAAAATCAATCTGAACAAGGAGAACAGTAAATATCCAGTCAAAAGCGCCAAACCAAAAATTTTTATAACCAGAAAAAACCATACATATGAGAGGTAAAAGAGAGGGAAAGAGAGAGAGAGAGAGAGAGAGAGAGAGAGAGAGAGAGAGAGAGAGAGAGAGTGAGTTCAAAGAGCCAACACATAAAAGCAGTTTCGTTTTCGTTTGCCATATTGCTGTGTGTCAAATTCCTTTTCCCATTTTTTGCTCCTGGTCTTTCTCTCCCTTTCTCTCTCTTCCATGCCGTGATGGTGTCGAACAGTGTCGAGTTGATGCTGTTATATTTTTTTTTCCCTGATGTTTTTGGTTCCGTTTTGCACGTCGGCTCATGAACAAAGGTGCTTTACGGTTGATGTTTCGGCACAAATAAAATGGTAAAAGCCACAATACAGGAGGAGCAAAACGACGAAGGAGTTGGCGAAAAATTGCGGTGTATGTGCTTAAATGAGTATGATAAACGATACAGCCTAGAGCATCTATTCCGTCAATTTATGCGGGTAACAGATACTGTAAAGTAACTTTGTGATTATTATTTTCTCTTGGCAAAGCCATTCGAAATGCCGTCTGTGGCAGGGATTTTTCCGTTGGTCCCCGGTACGTTAGGTGAATGTTGTGAATGTTATATGTGAATCTGGCTCTGCTAATGTCTCTACATCAATCGTATTTGTTTAATGGCTTTGTAGCCAGCCACGTAAACGGTGAATCGAGAAACCAAAAGCTCGAGAATTGTGAACAGCACAAACATTTCATTTGGGGTTGTGCTATCGAGATGGAATGGCAATTTAGCAATGGAAACACCGAGATTATCGAAGAATTTTTTGATGGAACATTTTGAATGTCATCACATGTGTTTTGGGGTGGAGACTGTGTGTGTGTTCGCTTTTTTTTTAATGCAAGGTCCTCTAAATTAAATCGCTTTCATTGATGATATGTCTGAGCTTTACGGCAATAAAACCCATCGATCGGCAATATTTGCTGAATTGATTGATTGTTCGAATGAAGGGAGAAAGTAATACATGAAAATATCTTTCACCATATTAAATTCGGCAACAAACAAAAAAAATCAAACCCGATTGACTGGTTTGAGACTGTTCGAATACAAACAAGAAAATACACATTTAATGGTACACGGTTCGATTTCCTATTTCGTATCAAAACATTTATTCGTTATAAACGAATGCGGCTCTGATAAATGTTGCCATCATTGACGAAGGTTATACGGATTTATACCTATTTATGTCGCTTTTGATCAAATATATTTTGACATTTTTTTTTCTCGTTTACATTAAATTATGTGATGCAAACGTTTTAAATTATTGTCAGTCAGTTCCATTCGTTTGGCCAAAAAATAAAAGGAGGGTAATAGGACTCTTGGGCGAGCAATCGAAAGGTTAAGAGCGGAAGAAACAATTGATAACATTTAATGTAGCTATGCTCATTAATGCCATGCAACCGTTATTATCTTTTGGTGGAAAGAAGTAATGGTGTGCTTGAAAATTGACACAAATGTCGAATAAGCTTTGAACAATTGAGACTGACAGTGTATAAAGAAACAAGACGAACGGAATCTATTTGGGAAAATTCCCGTCACACTAATTTAGTGGAAAAAACTAAAATTGATATTTCGTTTCGATTTTATTTCTTTGGCAATTCGCTTTCTTCGTGTTGCCTGCCGTAGCTATGCACCGTAGTGAGCGAAGAAAAGTGCTATATTTCGTGCAAACTTATCTCAGCAGACTTTTGGAATGCCTTGAATTGGTATTTTCTATCATATGCGAACAACCGAAAACGGTAACAAAAACACCGATTCCAAGCTAAAAACTTGATGGAGTAAATGCATGTGAGAGAAAGCGAAGAGTGTAACACACACAAAAATCATATGTCTACACAGTACATGTGTATTTTTGAGCTGTTCCACTAGCTCTCACTATAGCGTCGCGCTGAATCTTGAGCTGCCATGATTGTTGGCTTTATACCAACTGGATACGATGCACGTACAGTACATGTATGCTACTGCCGTTGGCCTGATTCAACCTTTCCTGGCGACCGCGCTCAAGCCGAAACTTTCCACATACACAAAAAAAAAAATCGAACGAAAAACAAAAATAAAAACTCAAGAAAACAAAATTAAAGCAGAAAATGTTGAGAATTTTCTCTCATTCTCTCTCTCTCTCTGTCTGTCTCCTTCTCGTTCTCTTTCACTATTTGTGTGTATGTGTTTTCCCGCATTTTTATTTCATTCCAAACATGAATTACGTGCATAGCGTTTTACGCTCCCTGTCTTTTTCTCACTACGCTCTCTCCTCACTCTCTGTCTCTCACTCGGACGTTTTTTTTTACTGTGATGCCTTTTATTTGCGGGCATGGCTTAGTTTGTCTCGTCGGCACAGTAAAGGCGAAAAAACCGACATATGAAAACATAAACGTGTAACACATGAACACTGGAGCACATACGAACACACACTCACACACATACAGAAAAAGAGATGAAGATGAAACCGTTATCATTTGCCAAAGTTAAAATTGGAATCGTTGATTGGTTTTATTTTAGACGGAAACTTTGTAACAAACTCATGAGTATTGCGTCTTTCTGCATCATCATTCCCAGCATCCATATTATCCCCATTTTTGATGCTATATGTTTGTTTGTCTATCTGTAAGCGTTTCGAAGCACATTCTTTCATCTGCTCACTATTTTATGCATTTCTTGTGTGTTCTATTAGAAATTTTTGCCGAAGAATATAAAAAAAACGAACAGAAAAAAGAAGAAGAAGAAGTGACAGAGGGAAAGTAAGAGCGAAAGCAAAAGCACTACGAAAAACGCTTGAAAGCGACCGAAAAAAACACTGATCTCCATTCCTCTTACTCTTGTGCTCTTGTTTTGCCGGTTTTGTTGTATCGTTTTCAATGTTCACGTTAAAACTCTCTGTACAGCTAGAAAACTTTCCAATACATCATATTCACAACCCCCCCCCCAACCCCTTTAGCTTGTTGTTGAGTATTATTCTGCGTTATCTCGATATTTTGCTGGCATTTTGTTGTTGTTGTTGTTGTTTTTGGTTCCGGCTTTATCACCGAAAAGATATGATTTGGGAATATTTTTGCTGGCTCGTTAAAAACAATTGCTAAGTTTTCGAATTATATATCTCATGTTTGGGATCTTTCAAGCTGTGTGCGATAGAACATTACTAAATGGATCTGAATGTGATGGAAACAAAGAGAATAGATACAAACCAGACGAAAAATCGAAAGAGAGCGGCGAATGGATGCTTATTGATGAAATATTATGTATATCACACAAATCGATATTTATGCGCATTTTATATGCGTTGCGTATTGCAAAGTATATTTATTGTAGTCGGTAATTTGCGGCAAAAACAACAACAACCAAAAACAATTTGCCGTTTACTTCTTTTGCCCTATGAAATGCAATCGCTCGCGTTTTCACACATATATATATATATTTATATATATATATATAAATATATATTTTTGGCCGTTTTTGCTCCTCTTGGATTTAGTTTATTTTTATTTCATTCTTTTCAGCAAAAACTTTTATTATTATTATTATATTCCTCCATTTTTCTGTCATCTTCACCCCCACTCCCCCTTTCGGCGGGTTTCGGTTTACTTTCGGTGCTTCATGGTGCTTCGAAATCATTTATCAAACGTAAAATTAATTTGGCAAATGTTGCGAAAAACCAACGAAGTAGTAAAGTTTCGCTTTCGCATCACTTTGACAATAATGATGATTGTTATAATATATATAAAGCATCATTTTCAGCGCAATCTCTGAACCCATGCACTGGCCCGTCCCCATTTCGTCCTCGACATTGCTATTTCGGTTGAGGTGAAAAATGGTTGAGGTACACAAACTAAAGCACAATCCAGTTTCAAAATAGTTTGTCACTTGTGACAACGAAGTATTGCCAACCACTTTTGTTGAGTTTTATGTTTCACAATTATCTTCTTCTTTTTCATTCTTCTGTACTTTCATCTCTGCTGCTTCCATGCATGTCTCTATGTACGACGTTTCTACACCCTTTTCATCGACACAGTGTCGTAGTAATGGGTGAATAGATAAATTAGTGCGCTGATTTTTCGTTCAGCTAATTACTTTGGCCAAATTAGACGAAGGAGAGACATTTTCAGTAAAATGTGTAGAGAATTTCCATTTTGATGTTCTCGATAAATTAACCAGAATATGTACTTAGTACATGTTGCTAAGCCCATTAGTTTCTAAGTATCAATTATGAAGACACCAAATCATTTCTCGGTACAAAAGCTGCCACATGATACGTATATTCATTTGATTGAAAACTTAAAACAAATTAACCAATCAACATTGTTGCTTATGCCGTTTATAAGTTTATAATTTTCAGCCCACACAAATTGGGTGTTCATTGAGCCGCTTCGCATTAATCGTGCACTGTCAAGGGTGTCCACCACGAGACTGCTTACCACTGTTTCCAAAAATAACACACACAAAAAAAACAATATACAACTGATTTCGAAGCGGTTTTCGAACGATACAATCGTTAACTAAATTTTCAACAGTGAAAACAGCATTGCAATTGTAGGAAATTAGCAAATCATAGACCGTGTACACGGCCATTAAAATACTTCAAATACATTTGCTTCGGATTTAATATGATATTTGCATATAATAAGAAATTGTTTATCCAATGATGCATAAGTTTTTCCAAATAAAATTACCATATTTGATATGAAACCACATGATTTAACCAAAAAGCACTATGACAATCGAATATTAGTGGTACACACAAAATTGATCGAAAACATACAAACTATAGTCATACAAACATTGTATAAAACTGGCAACCAAACAGCTTGTGTGTGTGTGTGTGTGTGTGTGTTTGTTTGAGTGTGAAAATAAATTGTATGTCATAAATAATTTTACCCATTTAGATGCTATTACGAAGTGACGATGCTCATGTACCGGTTCATGGTGAATATGAAAAATATAATTTTCACCGAATGAAAATAAATTTACAAGTTTATTGGTTTACATTGTATATATGAGCAAACCCAAAAACCCCAAAAACTCGAATCCGAATAAAATGGGAAAATTACGAAAAATTCGAAATTCGCGTCCAGCACATTGCAATGAATAACATAGACGAATCATGTAAATTATTTGCCACTTATAGAAATAAACCAGCACAAACACTCGCTAGAACAAGCACATACCAAACAAAGTAGCACGAAAACGAGTGCCAAGTTAAATAAGCACCCAACTCGTTGTGTTATGCATCAATTAATGTATTCGCAAACAATTTTCCCATAATGTACAGAAATTGCTGTTCGAATTTATTTGTTAGAGATCTGCACGGCAGCGTCACATATAGTCGACTGTTTGCCAAACAATGTATAAGCAATCCAACAAAACTTATTCTAGTCGCCTGCCTTGAATCTGGATGGAGGGGGGGGGGCTAAATTGGGGGCTGCATAAGTTATGGTCTCTGGTACAAATTGTACAGTGATTTGATGCCATTTTCTCACGGTGATCTCGAGTTCATTTACCAAATGAATTAAAGCTGCAAGATGTTAATTCGTTTTGCTTTTACTATTTTCTGTCACCCTGAATATTTTTTTTTTTGAGCAATTGTAATTAATGGCGCTGAAAACGACCACTTCTTTCACATTTTGCCGTGATATTAGTTCAAGCGGCTGGTTTTCAGTGTGCCAAATCTGGTCGAAGGCAGAAATGCAGCTTATTTTGGGGTTATTTTAATACCCATGAAGATCTCTATAGCTTTCACCACGTGCAAAAAAATGAAAATGAAACGAAAACAAAACAAAACGAAGTGAAACACACAAACAAATAAACAAATAAACAGAGATTATCCACAGACAACGGGGTATAATAACAATGGGATTCGTACGTTGAGCTGCTAACTACCTGCAGTATAATAAATCAATCGCATTCGTACACAACAAACAACAGCGCAAACAAATAAAAACAAACGTGTCGACATACAATTGGACATTAATGAGCAAAGACTTGCTTGGCTAGGCGTCGAATAGTTGAAACATAAATGATGTATTCGGAGTGGACGAGTGAGGTGGCACCACCCGGTCGATAAACAAAACACACACACAAAAAACTATTGAATGGTGAATTGAAAAATCGATTACTTGTTATTACCGATAAACTTTCGAGTTAATTCAAGTTTGAAATCAATTCATTAAAGTGCTGCAAGGCCAAGATAAATAATCTGTGGCACAGAGATACCAAAATGCCCATTTCAAAGTCCCAGCAAGTCGAACTGTGCAACAGTATTTTGCAAAAAAAAAACAACAACAAAAAGCTTTATACATAAACGCTTCAACTCGACTTAATCGTCGCAGACGCCATCAAAATTGTTGTTGTGGTTGTCGTTGTTGTCGTAGTCATTTCATTTCGCTTTCATTTCCATCGAGCGAAATAGCCGAAAAACTCATTTCGTAAATTGAAAATGAAACGGAAATATTAAGGGAACATTTAAATGTGTTTTGTGTGGGTACGAAAGTCAAATCACGAAATAACTAAATACCATAAACAAAGAAAAAAATATTAGAAAGCCCATTGAGTCTGCTCTCTAGTCGACACATGCATTACACCGACGAAAAGCGTGCGATAGGCGGATACAGAGGGGCGAAAAAAAAATTAGAACTATTTAAATACATGTGTCAATTAGGTTAATTTCATAGCATGAATGAAAAGCATTTAACCACTTTGCACCCCGAATATTTATCGAGATTAGAAGAAGAATAAAAAAAATGAGTGTGTGTTAAAACCACAGCACCAACCACGAACTAAAAACGGTTTTACCAGTGGTAAACTGGGACAACATCAAGATGAGCTCAGCCAGTAAGTGGGTGACGTTGTATCTCTGTATGTACGCATGTGAATGGTTACAGACGACACTGAGCATAATGACATGGATGGATGCACGGTGTAAACAAAACACAAATGAAAAGCTCGAACGCATACATTAGAAACGCATTTATGCTCAAACAGGCACATCGCATAATAAAAATAGACCAAGATTTCTCTCTCTCTCTCTCTGTCTCACGCCACACATTCAATTCAGCGTCGTTCATTTGACGATATACATCTTCAACGTTACCCGAAAATCCAAAACCATTACGACGCATTACGATTTCAAGTTTTCTCCTTTAAACCACACTATGAGTGGATTCGCTTTGCATTTGATACATATTTTTTGTGGCCGAGACTTTTTCTCAACCGTATCAATGGCATCTGAGAGTGTGGGGTGTGGAAAACAAAAACAAACACAAAAAAAGAAGACAAAAAGCATCGTGCCGAAGCAAAACTGCGCACAGCAACTGCCGCCTATTCAATAAATTAGTTGTTTTATTGTGTGCCCTTTTAAATGAACGAATGGCATTTTGCTCTCTCACCATTCAATCTGCTTGAATATGCAGCTCATTTGTAGACGACAGTGAACAGCAGCAAAATACCAGTGTCAGTGTCACTGCCAGGCACCATCAACTTCACAGGCAACCATAACCGTGCTGAACCACAGCAAAACACACACACACACACACACACACACACACACAAACAAAATTAAGCGAAACGAAGTGAAAAAGGAAAAAAACCGTATCAAATATAAAATAGAAAACATTTACAATTTACACAAAAGCAATGCTCAGTGTATCTAAACGATTTTGCCCATCTCATAGTTGGCCGTTAACATAATTATGAAATCTCTCAAGAGAATTGCTCCAAAAAAAAGCACACACACACACAAACAGTGGCACTCATACACAACCACAGCCAAAACGGGACTAAACGAATAGGATCGACAACAGTCACCATAAAATAGTCGAGTAGTAATTTGTTCGAATATTTTTTCTCTTTTCCTCTGTTTGGTCGTTGTTTGAGTCGCTTCTGTATGTACCCTTGATGTTGGTCTATGAATGTATGTGTGAGTTCTGAATGTGAATAAGTTCTGAGCGTACGGTTGCCTATTTTGTAAAGAAAATCGAGACGATTGTAATATACTTAATGGCATTTGGCCGACTGAATGAACTCTAAATGTCAAATCACACGCTTTCACCACAATTACCAATGGTGATTCGCCAATAAAGCGCAATCAAAACATTAGTATCGAAACAACTGCTGCCAACTACAAAATGACAATATGAAAATGGCAAGTTGATGATAATGAATTTACAAGTTCAGAGAAGGGCACGAGCCAGTGACAAGACAAGCCACCAACAAACAAAAAAACGACACACTTGAAATGAAAATAGCAAGACCGAAGACAAAAAAAAAAGACAACCAACAAGCAAACAAACGATGATCTGAGGCAAAAGCGAGACGAAACGATGCAAATAAACAACAAAATGAAAAACAACAACCAGAAAGGGAATCCATTAACCCAAAACCAAAAACCAAAATGAAATCAGCATCACTTTTTGGTATTAAAATGTTGTTCATGCGGGTAGTTTTTCCAAGTAATAATATTCGAATTGAGTGAACCGGTTCTCTGTCTGCTTGCTTTAGAGTGAAAGAAAAAGATGAATAAGCTCAACGGCTCAATTGGACCAACAAACCAAAATGCCAAAATCTATTAACAATGCCAATTGAAATTGAAATGTTGAAAGTAAAAACAAAAAAAAACAAAATACACACGCATTTTAACGTTTGGTATAAAATTACAGCGTGCAGATCCCAGTGGATATTTAATGATGAACACAAGTCAACACAACCCCTTTATTTTCTTCGAAGGATTCAAAAGCAACACGCTGTAGATTTATTCACACACACACACACACACACAAACATCACACCACACCATTTACCATATGACTCTGTAATTTGGCCATAAAATGTTTCGGTTTCATTAAATTTATTGAATTGCCTGCGATATCAATGTATAGTTGTATATGTATATTCACTGAATTTTCATTTACACAATCTACCCTTGCACATATTGTGTTAAATCTATCACAAGAATCCAGTACCAAAATTGAAATTATAAAATAGTAAAAGTCTCATTCGCTCCGAAAACTTTCCGAAAAACAATCATAAATAAATTATTTTACTAGGCTACGAAATCCGAAAACCAAAACTTTAAGTTCAACAACACCCAAAAACATAGCCGCATACATCCCCTTTGAATTGGTTGGCAAGATGGTGGCCATGATGTTATATATCAATATCATTGCAAGACACTCGACGAATTGAATTGAATTACATTTTAATTTAATTAAAAATATTTTGAATCACATCATTTCGATAAATCTAATGAAAACCAAAGTGTTTCACATTTAATTTTATGCATAGCATAAAATTTGCACTCAGTTCTTTTCATGTGTTTTGTTTTTAACTTTGTTATCACATCGTAACAGCCGACTAGCTGTTTGGCTTTCTCTCCCTCGCTCTCTCTCTCTCTCTTTCTCTCTAAGGGTCTGTGTGCCTAGGCCTGATCCTGGGACGGTTTGTACGTGTGAGAGTTGAGCGCACAATTTAACTTTGAGCGCGTTTTTGTCAGCGCGGCTCACATTCTCATCTCAATTTTCGCCAATGTTTCGCCAAAAACCAACTCTATTTTATCACATTTCTCTCCCTTGATTCCATATGTTTGATTAATTTTCAAGCCATCGAAACGACGACTAAATGTATTCGGTTGTGTCGGGCGTCGCAAATATTCGTCGCCTATGTCTCAGTTTTTCTTTCATTTAAATTTTTGGTTTTGCGTATCAGCTAACACATTTTCTGTTAAATGTGTATTTAACCAAAAAAAAAAAAAAAGAACGAAGAACCGAACAAACGAATGAACAGAAGAAGACGAAAAAAAAACATACACGAGAACAGAAAAAGCCAGCCGCGCACAACTATTATGCCAATGATTTGTGTATGTTTTCCTTTGCATGCAATTTCGCAAGTGCCTCAACTACAATCGCAGCCACAAAAAGCCAGTTAACCAGACCAAAATAAAATGGTTGCGAAAAGAAAAAGAGCTCCAATCAAATGATATATACGCTCACTTTTTACGACTCATCAACGAAGAGCTCCATGTTCCACCATCTTAAAGTGTGTACAGACGATTTTCTTAAGTGGGCTGATGCCATTTCTTCTTCTTCAGCGACTTTTTACCATTTGCCATCCATCCGTTTGTGTACGGTTTGTTATACGTTCGGTTTTGGGCCGGCTCTGCTCTCTCTCTCTCTCTCTCTCTTTCTCTGAATGTCTGAGTGGTATTGCCATTTTACGAAAATTTTCATAGCGATATGCATTATTTGTTTGTTTCCGTTCCGTAATAGTTGCCATCAATATTAAGTCGGAATAAGTATGGCGTTTGTCTGCCACTGAAAATGTCCAAAAACGCTTTTTAGCGTTCCGTATTTTGTGTGTGTGTGTGCGGCGTCCATTTGCGTTTTTATTTCAACTGATTTCTGAGAATGTCATTGAATTGACAACTTCACAATGCAATATTGATTGTTCACTGTTCAGTGTATGGCATTTCAATTTGCAAATTGGTGTGTGCCATTGAATTTGGTGTAGGCCAAACACATCCGACCCTAAAAGTAGTATGTAGTCTCGAAGGTGCTGCAGCATCGAAAAGCACTTGACTTTGGTGGCGATGGCGGTGAATGATTTGAGCTATCCATTCGGCTAGTCAACAAATTTGAACATTCTTTCACTCGGCATGTAAATGGTTAAGAATGTTTGCCAACGAAAGTATGTGGAGTGAAAATGAATTCCTCATCGTATTGTGTGATAGGTGGGTGTTCGTGTCTATGCAATTCGCTATCACCACACTTTCTCGCCTTTAATCTATCTTTCCGTTTTTGGTGAATGTGTCTGATGGAGCCCGAGAAGAAATTGTTTCGGTGATAAAGTGCCATGCAATAAACGAAACGATATATCTGTGTCGCTTTGTCCTCTTCTTCAGATTCTATGGCACTGCTTTCTTCATCTGTGCTTGCCTTGCAAATCTTCCAAAATGAATGAAATATATTTTTTTATTCTTTGTTTCTGTTGTTGTTTTTTTTTTCATTTTCATTTTCACTTGCAAACTATAAGCTATGTCGAATCCTGTCTGAACTTTGGCACGGCGCACTTTTTCAGATATCATCGGCCATGAAAATTGATTTCAGAGCCCGGTAAATGTAATGGCAAACGCACTGTGAGCAAAAAAGAAAAATTAAAATATTATCATGGGCCGGTGTGTCGGTGAGGCGACAACTTAAATGTGAATAAAAAAAAAGAGCGGGGATTCTTAATTCCTGAGTAGGTAAGGGAAATAAACTGAGAGATACACCGATTACTTACTCTTGAGTCGGAAAGTACCTTGCGTTTTGTTTTAAAGATACCACATTAGCTGAGCATGTGTGCCAGAACGAGAGAGAGACACACACATAGAGAGAGAGAGAGAAAGAGAGAGAATGATAGTACAAGAGACACACGAAGTAAAATAGAGTGAAAGAGACGCGCAAACAAAATGCTGTAACGTTTTTGTTTCTGTATTTTTTTTTATCAACGTTTCGTGTGTTTATATCGTGGCAAAGCATTTCTTCGAGTTTTATGTTTCAAACAGTGAAATGGAAAATTGCCATTACACGGTAAACGTTGCCGACTATCTGCGAAAGTGCAGATAAATGCCACACCAATAAAATGAGCCGAGGAGCACGTTGTTTGCGACTTATCGTCTACTGTGTATTGTGTTGTGCATGTTTTTTTTTATCATTATGCCGTAGCCTGGTATATTTTTTGTGTTGTTGTTGTTGTTCACTTACTCTCTCTTACTCTCTGTGCGATGCGTTTGTTTTCCGTTTCATCGTTGTCTCTGCTCTCGATGTTTTTTCAATTTACGAAGTCTTGCTTTAGCTCTGCAGCGAGTATTTTTAAACGCCTGTCAACTTCTTTTCGTTCATTTGTGAGTGCTGTGGGGGGCGGGGGCTTCCTTTGTGTGCTACGCGCGTTTCATCGTTCTTGTATTTTTTTTTCGCTTCTCTTACTTATCATGTGAATTCTTTTTTATATGATCTTATTTATCTTCTTTTCGTTGACTGTACGGCATCTTACGTTTTTTTTGCTGTGTTTCTTCTCGCTCACTGTTTCTCCCATCCTCCTCCATGTTATGCTTGCTATGAATTCATTTCGCTGTTTTCCAGTCCGTTGTGAATGCTGAAATGTAAACATTTTGCACAAATTACAGTATGCCGCATAGGAAGTGTATAGCCGAAAAAAGAGCGCGAAGTCAAGATTTATTTAAAATTTTAGGAAAGCACATAAAGCCAACAAACATCACAAAAGAACGCAAAAGAAACACAAGAGCACACACACACACACACACACAAAAAAACAACAACATGAAAACTGCGTACAGCATCAAATCATAAATACAAAGCAAACCAAAAATAAGATAGAGATAGAGAGAGAGAGAGCGGAGGAGGGAGGGTGAACATAAAGAAGAAAACTGACTTTTATTTATAATTTAAAAATGTACACAATTGTTTTGGATTTTAAGTCATTAGCGTACTGATTTTTATTTGCTCGTTCTTCGTTAAACATTGTCACATCATTTAAGACAGGTTCCACGAGCATCAGCGTTACAATTTACACAATTTTTCGGTGTTCCGTATTATAACGCTATTATTTTTTTTCTTCTCTTCACTGCCATTAAAAGCAGGAAAAAATCATTTATTATGATTACTATCGTGGCAACGCGTCATCTCAAAATTAGATGTGGCATGGTCTAACGAAACTGATAACAAATTGAAATTAATGGCAAGTTTTTGTGATTTGTTATTTTTCTCTTTCTCTCTGTCTCTTGCTCGGTTGGCTTGCGTGCCACAACGTTATTTTTAAGATTTATAGGTCAAATATAAATTATACAAGTAAAAGTGCTACACATGCTGCTATAGATTCCAATGCCCGTACACACAAACACACATCAACACACCAAGATGACAAAAACAACAAACCAAGCCAATTCCGATTCGGAGTCCATAAGCAAAGCATTAGCAACAAACAATGCGCCCAACAAAAGAATCGATAGAGGATAAAAGTTGTTGCAATATTTCCACACAAATCCGAGTGAAATGTGGTATTCGGAAAGCAATGGACCTAAAAGTGCATGAGAAACCCATTTTCATATCCATTTCAAAGTGAAAGGATTATCATGCGTTTATTAAATATACTGATAAAGACAAACTTATCCCCAGTCTAATTGTTTTGCGAAAATTATTCGATGCCATTATTGCGTTAGTAAATCAAATGGAAACGCCCCCGCTCCCATCTCAAATAATATCACCGAAAACCGAAGTATAATAAACCAGTCGAAATGGTGTACACATCATAAACGATTGTGTGAGGGTGTTTGTGTGTTGGGAATTCATTTATTTTTAAAATCGATCGACTCAATGGGATTTTGTTTAAAATTGTATGAGCCCCATGCAACTGCCATGCAATTTGAATTCAGTCAGAGGTGGAGGATGGGATTTTGTCAAGAACTTTGTTTTTGGTACATTGGCATAGCACAAGTACGACAACAACAACGACAAGGGCCAACAATATTGCAGCTCAATGGCATTTGATGAGTTTCAAAATAATTACCTCAAATACTGCGAACGCTACAATTTTGCATTGGAAATGTTTGGAATATGGAATATGGAGTGTGAACTATGCAATAAATATGAAAGAGGACGAGAGAGACCCTCTGATAGAGAGAGGTAGAAAGGTAGAGAGTGAGATTCATGGATTGTCCCATGCTTTGCCATGCACAATCACATGAATCACTGGTAAATATTAACTCAATAGAAACGTCATGCACATAGCGCACACGCGCACACACCATATACCATACTGGCTCCTTAGTCGCCTTGCCGCCTTTTCCCTAAATGCCAAATTCATGGCACGCAATTCATGACATACGAAGGCATAGAATAATGAAAAAGCAATAAAGACAAGATTCTTTGGTGCTTTTGAATGGCCGCATTTTGTTTGCTTTCGAAAAGTGATAAGGTGATAAAGATCCTCGGTACACGTTGAGTGACGATAATTGTTGGATTTAACTCTTGCCTACCAATTGCCTGGCTACGGCCATTTTTCCGTAAATATTCTCAAGCTCATCGATTTGACATTGTCCGCCTCTTTGCCAATCCACCATCCTCTGTTCCATATCGCTCTATTCAGGCTTCATGTTTGGTTTATGCGTACAAATTGTGTATGTGAAAGCCAGTATCCACATTCACTCACCTTGCGTTATTTCGATAGAAATGAACTGAACAGCCACGGCATACGAATATTACATTTATGATTTGCATGCGTTGGTTGGTTAGTCGAATGGCTGGGCCTGAGTACACAGCATTTGCCACTGGTGGACCACCTTTATTTATTGCAAATGATAAATCCATTTGGATCCGATAGCTAAGCTTTTCTCTACCCCCCGTCATCATCCCCCCACTAAAAATATATTCCAGTTTTATTTAGTGCCAACATACGCTTGTTTCTAATTATTCAGGCTATGAGGGGAATGCATTGCATTGATGCTCTATTGTGTCGGTGATACCATACCGAAGATCATTCGATAGTAGCTGGACCCCGAAAATGCAACGGGAAAAGAGAGCTGCTGGAATTTAATTGAAAATTTCCAAACTCATACCACATGCCATATTTTGTTCGAATCAAATCATTTTTTGTATACGTATGAAATGCACACATGTTAGAATACAAAGTGGTGGCGCTCACACCAAACAGAATGAAGCATGTGCGTAAAATGAAACTCGGACTGTTGTGTGTACTGTATAAACAAGCAATATTCAACCATGGAAAATGATAAATGATCTAATAGGAAAGTTCGTTGTTACATTGCATATTTCAATAAACATAACCGAAGAACGATGGCACACGAAAGCAAAACGTAATATCATCAGCAAATAGCAATGGCACCGAACAAATTCATATATCAATGCACTTTCTAAGCTGGCTGCACTCCAAATTTGCGCTGCATGCTAAACGTGTTCTGTACTGTGTGTGTGTGTGTGTGTGTGTGTGTGTGTGTGTGTGTGCTCACCTAATGCCTATCTCTATCTCTAGTAAAATATCTTCATACTCAAACTCAAAATATACACACTAAATTAAATACATTTTGTACATTCGCTTGAATAAACGATTTTTCCATCTCTATCTCTCTTTCTCCCTCTATGCCATTCGCATCTTTGCTTTGTGTATGCTTAGCTATCTTTCTTCCTCTTCTCTGTTTCGTCGCATGAATACGATTGCAAGCGACTAAAGTAGATAAGAGTTGAAAGCCCATCTCATATACTCGGCCACATTCATTGGATGTCACAGTTTGCTCCACGGGCTCTTTCAAAGAATGATTTTTTGATTTTGTAACATGATGGTGTTGTGCATTCTATTGCGTACTTGCTTGTAAATCCATTTGATGAGATTTTCCCCTCTTCTCTTCCCGCCCCCCCTTCAAACGAGAACCGATGTTTACAAAAATTAGGAAACAACTCTATGACATAACCATTGATAAACAATTGGCTTTATCAATATTTAGATATGTTGGCATCAATGTTTTTGGTCAAAACTTTATGAGATTGAATCAAAAAGCTATCAGTGTACACATATTCCGGTGTTGTTTTATTTCCTCGCCCGAAACCTCGTCGCTGAGATTGAACAGATGATTCATTGTAGTCATATATTACAGTCTCTGCTTACATGATCTATTCTGATGCCATAGAAAATCGAACATTTTATTATAATCGAACGATTCAAACTGATTATTTAAAGGACATAACATTGAACATTGAACAATGAATCTCAAAATTCATTCAGACTATTATCAACGAACGGCTTTTATTCATTAGAGCCACACAGAAATTCAAGATTTCCTCAATAATGTCAAAATAATGGCATTTTGCCGATTGGTGTAAAGACCAGGCCACTTTTAGCCAAAAATTAGAATAATTTGTGTTATACACTATAATGTAGTAATTTGATTACGCAGCGCATAATGCATTGGCTTTTACATGTGCTTGACATGAATATAGAAAAACAGAATGGCTGCGAAAAAGAAAACACTCACGACATGCCGCGATCTGCATTCGATTTGGACAGTGAAAAGAGCCCACGCAGCGAAACAATCGTTTGAGATATGGCTTTGATGTGAATGCTATGTGGTTGCTTCTCACATCTAAATCTCATGGCATCCTCAATTCCAAAACAGCACATACAATTACTTTTTCAAATGTTTAGTTGGTCATTTGTCATAGGCCTAAAGCTTTATTACGGTTGGCTGCTGTTCGAACGGTTTGCCATTTCACTGATTCATTTTTGCACTGTGAATGTCGTTTGCGTGAGTTTTAGTGTATGTGTGTGTGTGTGTGTGTGTTGGCAGAGAAGGCCATAATTTGAATTAATGTAGAAATTTGATACGTGTTTGGCTTTATCATATCCTCGATGCTGTTCCGCCACCAAATATCGATGTGTTATCCACTTTAATGTAACATGCTCGCTCATGCCGTTGCATTAGTGTGCTACCATCATCGCTGCTGCTGCTGCTACTGCTGCTGCAACTCTCACTCTCGCTCTATCACATTTTGTAGCAGCCGAACTGAATTGCCGAACTCCGGTGCCTCAACAATTCAACCATTTCAATTCCATATGCATGAATTCTATCGGTTTATATTCCGTATCTCTATGCTATGTCATTGCTAATGACATAAACATTACGCTATTCCGTATCGTTTCATTTCACATGTAATTATTATGTGCTTCAGTTATCGTTGGTGTTGCCTTTTTGTACAATTTCCATAAGCTTTAACATGATGTAAGCGTCGCTGTTCTCTTTCATTTCGGTTTCGCTGTCTCGCTTTTTCTCTCTGTTTTCTACCACTGCCCCCACCCCCCTCTGTTCACCTCACACTCTCTTTCGCTCTCTCTCTCCCTCTCTTTCTGTCGGTTTCGCTTCGTTACAGCAATGTGCAGCTTCGTAAATTATGGGATGGTGTGTGTGGTGAAATTGTGTGCACATTTTAATGAAGTGAATGTTAATATTTTAAAACCGCATAAAACAAAAGATTCTATGCCGTTGAATGACACTCGTAGTCGCACTCGCACATCCACATTGCACTTTACACAACTCATGGCTTTATTCGATGTCTGTTCGCGCGTGAATTTTACATGCAACAACAGCACACACACACACACACACACGCGAAAAACGAGCAATCCCGCAATACTATAACGACTCCACTCTTGTTGCACGCTCCTTTTTTTCCTAATACATTCGAGTTCGATGCTCATATCAACACACATTGCTCTTATGCATAATAACTACTACGATCTATGGTTATGACATGCAATTTTCCATATTGTATGTATAAATGTATATATACTCTACGAAATACAAATATTTTTTTCTCCCGAGAAGTGCATTTTCAAAGATATTTTACGAGACGTAAAATTGGTTGCAAACGTAAAAATCTGTTTGCATAATAGACTTTCAATTGCCCAACAAGAGGGCTTCAACTTCCAGAAATCGACATTTAAATTCGAAAATTAATGGCTTTTGCATCTCCTACATACACACAGCACACAGCACACAGCACACACACACACGCACATAGCCACCCACCCGCCCAAACAAACACAATGCCAAGTGTTTGAAAATTAAGTATGTAAATCCATTTTAATGGATAATTTGTTCTTTTGTTGTCGAATAAAGAAAAAAAAGAGACGCAAGCGGAAAGAGTCGATCTTTTGTTATCAATGAAAGGCCGAATGTTGGTGTTTTAGGTTCGATTAAATGAAGCAATGAATCCGGCTGATTTGATAAACAACGATAAACTTGGCTTGAAATTGAAATGACTGGTAATATACTGTATGATAAAGCGACCCTTTCACATTGCACTATTTAAGTGCAGAAATGTAAATTTGAGTGATTCTGTGGTGAATTCGGTGTGTTTCTCTGGGAAAATGGTTTTTGGTCGAAGCCGTTGAACATGTGTGATGTTCATTCAGTATTTATGAAAGTCAATTTGATTAATTTATTGGCTAGAATCACAAACACGAGACGATAAAATGAGATTGAATTGGAATAGAGCTGATGAGCTTGGGACGCGAGAATGAAAGAGAGAATGAGAAAGGATACAGAGTGCGAGGTAAATCAAACACCTCATGGGATTGACACAACTCATAGATCGTTTCCGATAATTTATTAGCCCAACGACAAATGTCCTGAAAAACTTTACCATTACGAACTGGATCACAGACGTTAATAATATCCCAGTCGATTTTCTTAATTCACTTTTGGTTGGCGAGAGCAAAGTCGATTTGATTGAGTTTGGGTGCACAGTGCATCACCACCGCGGGTAGGTGAGCTCATATAAGCTCAGCTGCGTCTATACCGTTGACTTAAATAATTACTACATATTGACACGATACGCATTCGCAGGCTATTTAATATGTATGCGAAACGAAACTATGGCACGTAATTCAATCGGATGAATAAAATCGAACAGGAGTTTCCGATTGATTTTGCTCTGGGGCCTATTGATAAGCTTCGAACGGTGATGCACACGCACAAATTTCATCCAAACAAATTAATTATTCGCACAACTATCGGTTTGTCGAAGTCGTATCTCGAAACTGACATTCGAGTGCTCGTAAAATGGCTTGTTTAATTGTTTCACGTATTTTTGTTCTCTACCTCTCTCTCTATCTCTCTCACTACTTCGGAATTAATTTCTCTCTATTCTTTTTTTTTACAATGATTAATCCAATGTGTAAAGCATATGGACACACATAAACAGCAAACAGTTTGTAAATCAAAACGCTGAGAAAATATCGGTGGAAAAATTGAATTTCTGGTTGAAAGGTTTGGGAAAAAATGTTACATAAAATGAAGTTTGAGAATTTATTGTTTCCTCAGCTTAGCATGGAGGAAGTTTGAAACTAACAACGGCCTCATTAAAAATGAAAGCACAATGAGAAAACTGAAGTTGGAAAAAAAAACTCGAACGAGGAAAAGAGAGGGAAAGAGTGAACGTAAGCAAATGCTGAATATCTGTTTGTCTCCCTTTGGTATTTTGCTCATTTCGTTTGCTGGACATAGAATATTTAATGGGCTTGCGGTATTGCTAATAACCGACACATTCCGTATTTTCGGGTATAAATTTGTGCATACATTCGACCTTTTTCGCAAAACGTTAATATCTAACATTGCGAAAATTTTCGCATTGTCTGTATCCAGGCCGTTTGAATGCGGAGCAGCGCATTGCACTGAGCAAAGAAGGCGATTAGGTCCTTGGCTCAATAGATACACACGTATGAGACTGCTAATGTACGGTTTGGCCCACATAAGGCACTAAAAATGCAACCTTCTCTGTCTCCCCGCTACCGCTTTCTCTCCCGTCGGTCGGTAAGAAAAAGTATGAGCTCATGAATGATTAAAGCGAATGTGTAGATTTTTCACATCGATTTCGAGAGAATGTAACGAGAAATCGATTTAATGCTTTTACGTAAAATTGGGTTATGAAAAACCATATTCCCAGCTCCTTGTTCTCTGTTTCCTTTTTCGATCTCTCTCTCTCTCTCTCTCTCTCTCTCTCTCTCTCTCTCTCTCACTCTTTCTATTCCTCTCTTTTGCTCTTATTCCAACGAGCGTATACTCTTAAGTGGCATATACACATATTTAAATTTAAATCTGCTTGAATTTTGCATTGCACACCACCACATAAACAAGTTTATCGGTACTCGTACGATAATAGCATTAACTGCAACTCTTATTCGCCAAGTATGTGCATATTAAGCTCAAATTCAATGCTTGTTGGCTCGCATTTCCTTCATTTTCTGTTTCTGTCTCTGTCTTGCCTTTTCATGTGTTGAATGATTTAGCATCTACGGAAAAAGCCGTGCACTTGAGCAAACGAACGAAACGATGAGAGTGAGCGAGAATGAGTGGGTTTGCCGACACACACACACACACACACAAAAGACCGAGTAAAAATATTCCGAGGGTAAAAGCGCACTTTCTTGCTTCTCTCATTTTTGGTTGCTTCGAACCGACAACATTGAAGCATTGAAGCATTGGAAACATTCGAAATACCATTTTATCGTTCCGTTGGGATTCAAATCATTTTTAAGCCAACACGTAATAATTCAAAACAGTTATCTTGTATCTTATTAATAATGCACACGGGAACGATAAATTTTCTAATACATAATGAATTTCATGAATGATGGTTCGTTCGATGAAATATGTCGCTCAACGTACATCAAACCAAAAAGTCAAGTGTGATTGTGTACAAGCTCAATTTCACATTTGCTTATTTGCTTAAGTATATACAAAGAGACACAAATTCAAAAAAAAAATTAAAAAAAAAATTTGTATTTCCTTGTAAATGTTAACGCGACGCGCAACAGCTAACTTTATCGCACACCGCATTTTCTTCGTTTCTTAATCATGTTGTTGGCGCTTCTCAAACCAAAACTGAACTGTACCCAGTCAAGTGATTTGTTGAGTCTAAAACTCATCGCAAAATGGAAAACAAACTTCCGAAGTCGATCGGATTGGAAGAAGAGTCAAGAGTTGATTGTCGAGACTCGAGCTAAAAGCCAAGACTCACATATCAAATGCCAGAAAAACAGATAAGCTAACACACAAATTTTCCAATTTGAAAACAAATGGAATTGTCGCCTGTCACTTCACTGAACTTTCTATCTTCACGCACCAAGCATAAGTACACAATATCAAATACACGGCTTGCCTCTCATCCCCTCCCGCTGCACACACACAGACACACAAACACACAGCAATAAGTTGCTATTTTTATCCATTATCCGAATTAACTTCGAAAAGTAAAATAAAATTCATTTGCAAAATTAACCGAGCACATAATTGGTTAGCGCGCAAAATATGATAAACACGGTCGGGCATATTTATTTCAAGCACTTTGAACATACATTTTGCTCGGCACATGCGGCACGCCATCGTTTGCAGTTTAATCGAACCATCCCACATGCTGTCAATTGGCACCCGGCAATCCAACAAACGTACTGATATTGCCATTGCGTGAGTCTCGCTGTCGTTGTGTGTGTGTGTGTGTGTGTGTTTTTTTGTTGCTTTCTTTGTTATTGTTACCGGTTGTTAATCTAAAATGCGTGATGAATTGTTTTGTAACGGCGATTGAAAACGCAACGCATGATTCCGTTGTAATCAAATTCGGTTTGTTTGGTATTCAATTTTCGATTCGGTGTGACTCACATGCACACAGTGCACACCCTTAAAATGGCAGTGTCGACACCATTTCCAATGCTGTTTCCAATATAAAACATGGTGAAGAGTTTGAGTTTTGCTATTTCAACTAACAACGATGAACTGCATAGATGAAATAAGCGAACGAACCAATGATTCAGTCTAAATGAATTGATGCGATGTAATGGTAATTTTGAAGAAAAACTTTGGATGTTGAAACAACTCAGTAAAGCTGCGTACTAATTAGCTGTCGTTCTGTGTATGTCTTAACACATGCATATTTAGGATTGAAATGAAGTTTGCGTGATCAATTGTACACTTTTATTCACAATTGTGTGGTTTTTTTTTAATACTTTCAACTTTCATGTAAAAAATAACAATTTAACAACCACATTTAGATGGCCTGTACTTACCTGTTTTCTTTTTTTATACATCGATAAATGATATCACTAACAATCTCAGTCATTGTTTTCCTCTCTCCCTCTCTCTTTCTTTCTCTCTCTTCGATATATCGCATGATAACGAATGAATGATGGCAACAAGACAAAAAAAAAGAATCCGGAAAAGTACCTGAGAAATCGGAATTGTTTATTCACTTTTAAATAAAACATGAAACAGCCATAAAATTTATTCAATTGTGTGTATTCCGAAGGAAGCAAGCGCACACACAGGAAAATCGTCAACGTTTTGTTATAAAAATGCCATGTTTCATGACAATTGCTATATTTCGAAATTGGCATAAGCAAAGCATTCAAATAACTTTATGTACGTGTTATATTTTTCGTTTTGCCTGAATCGTTTTTTCGCCGAATTTTATTCAAGTATTTATAGAGTTTTAATGCTAACGCATTTACCAATTAAATTTGGAATGATTGGATTTTTGTGGCGTGTGTTTTTTTTTTCTTCTTTTTGTTGAAGCCAAAAGTGGGAAAAAAGTTCTTCGTATACGGTATAGCTGATACAATAGAAGAAATTCATGCGTATTTGCGTGTATTGGCAAGCCATTTTAATGATAACATTAATGAAAATTGTACACAATAAGAAATTTGCTGGAAAATCGGTTTTAACGAAGTGATACCCGATTACATATCAGTTAAAAAATGCGCACACCTATAGAATATCTTTCGCTCTTAGCTGTTAGCTCTTCATATTTTATTTATTTGGTTTCATAAGCTTTGAAATTTTGGAATAATTTCTTTTGCGTTCGAGAGTACGAGAGAGAGAGAAAGAAAAAAGAATTTATGGAATAAGCCAAATGCGTTATTATTTCGTCGTTGCTACTCTGTTTATGAATGATGACAAGGATGATATTGCACATAAATTGGTGGGCACAACAGAGGAAATTCATTGCCGTGTATTAAAAGCAATCAAGGCAAAACAATATATGTATTTTTATGGTCGTAGGCAAACAACCGCCAACGTCACCACTTTTACTCTATATCTCACTGTCTTACTCTGTTTCATTCTGTCTTTGACTCTTTGTCGATCGTCCATGTTCTATAGCCCATTCAATTCTCGCCTCAGCAGGGAGAGAGAGAGAGAAGGAGAGAGAGAGAGAGAGAGAGAGAGAGAGAAGAGGGAAATGTTTAGTGTGCAAAGCATGTTGCCGTATTAAAACTCATATTGTGAACACCTTGTGACTAGACCATTTCGGCGTATTGTAACAAAGTCGTAAGCAAGAACAACCAAAATGAATGGGGAAAAAAATCCAAGTTATTATTTTTTATGACTGTTCCGAAGTAAGGGAATGAAGCAAAAAAAATATATGGATTTTGTTTATCGTTTTCTCAGTTGCTTCCGTTTTAGTTACTTAGTGCCATAACATAAGGTAGCTCAAAGTGACTCCTTGCCAATGATTCTCACGCTACTTCGAGCACAAAGAATAATTGGATGGATCCGCTTATGCCACATTCAATCGGACCATTTCCTTACATGCCCGTCTATCACTGAACCATTTCACTAGAGGTCACACACACACACACACACATACACACACACAGTCCAAAATATGTTTCATATTGTTCTTGCAATTTTCTAAATGAATAAATAAATTGCGCTCTTTTCCAATGCTATTGTGTTTTCGGTTCAGCAAAAGGCAAGAATAAAACCAAAAACAGAAACAAAAAAAAACATTCGTTTGCCATACACAATTTGCCGAGATTCATTTGTCGCAATGAGGTGAACTGAGCCAACCATTTAATATTGCTTCATTTTCATTTGGGATGCCAAACGAACCAAGTTTATCTCGGTGATTGCATTTGGGATCGTAATTTGTACGGGCAAAACTACAACCCAATACTGACTACAATTTACTATTTGTAATTTCAACCGATGGAATTTTTGGTTTAATGATAAAATCACAAATGATCACATTTACCCAGAGAAATTAATTTGATGTTCACTAAAATCAGGTTTCAAATCAGGGTTAAAGTTTCATTTAGATGCTCTTAATTTGTATAATTTCCGTTGGAAGATCATTAAGCTCGCATAGTGTGGCTATAGATTGAGTTTTTTTTTTCAAAGTTACCTCAGGTAACTTACCTGTAAACATTCTCATTACTGTACAATTCGATCGATTATAGATTTGGAATTTCATATCAAATTGATGATACTCTAATAATTACTAAGTAATATCGTTGAAAGTGAATCTTTAAATTAACTTGAAATTTGGAATTAAATCACCAATTAAATCAACAATCTATTAGTTTTCGGTTATTTTGATAACAATTTGCTAACAGCTAACAAAACAACACGATGAAAATAATAATCCAGACTAAAACTATTAGCAATGCGATTCTATTTGAAAATGTATGTTGATCGTTAATTTAGTGGTTTTCTCTCTTCATTCCTTTTGCCCTAATTTAGTTCCGAGTATCGAGTGATTGACCAAACCATTTATCCATGGCGGTATCATGTGTGTCTCTGTTTGTGTGTGTTTGTGTGTGTATGGGGTTTTAATAGCACCATTGAAAAGAAAAAGTTACGATAAAAAAAAGAAAAAGAAGAAGTACTCGAGTGTAAGACCAATTATGTGTAATCATCTGCCGACAAATTCTTCGAGCCATATTCTTGTGCGGTATTGTCATACTCGGATTGTGTTTAAGGTTATACGGGGCGTATAAAATAAAATAAAATATGTTTCCATTTGGTGTGCAGTAAAAGTATAAAATGTAATTATTTGAAACCATCTGGTACTTGAGCACAGCACACAGTGGAAACAATGGTAAGACACTTACATTCAGAAATAGAGTGAATGAAATAGAGAAATAGAGAGCGAGAGAGATTGAGAGAGAGGGAGGCAGAAAAACTAAGAGACGGTTCCAAGAAAGTGACTATTGTGTATGGTTGGCGGTGGATAGTGCGTATACAATAGCATTTCTATTGTATGTTTGCGCATACATGTGAGAAAGCTTCTCGCTATATTCGCTTCGTTACACAGCGAGTAATTGAAAGGTAGTTTGGGGTATATAATTTGGTCGACAAAGTATTTTCATTTGAACATATACAAAGAGAGAGAGAGAGAGAGAGAGAGAGAGAGAGAGAGAGAGAGAGAGAGAGAGAGAGAGAGAGAGAGAGAGAGAGAGAGAGAGAGAGAGAGAGAGAGAGAGAGAGAGAGAGAGAGACTTAGATAGAATGGAGAATGTCAATGGGAGACACAACAGCAGTATACGACTATAAACTTACACTTTTGGACCAGTTTGTTGGTTTATAAGCACCACAACAACATGCAGTAAACAAGCGAATTATTCTAATATTCAATCGACAAAGGAAGTACATTCCGTTCACATGAAGAATGGCCAAGCAATTAATAAAATGCGATAATTGAAAATGAAAGAGTCAGAGCATGTTTTCCACCAAAGAAGAAAAAAAACCCAACAAATAATGACAATAATAATTACGCATTACATTTTAAGACCATCAAAAGTATTTCAAAAACTTGTAAACATTAATACATAACAACAATCTACTCTATTCTGAGTATATAAAGATGGCAACCAACCTATCACAATAAATTTGCTCGAAGCTCAATGAAACCCATCATGGTTAAATGACACTTTTGTGATGCGTGCTTCAAAACAAATGTGAATTTATTTAGATGCGTTTGCCATACCATTGAAGTTGTAGTTGGGCAATAGCAATTTAGATTATCTGCAAAATTGAAAAGTTGCCAACAAATTTTATCCATCTGGGATCGATGTTAAGTTTTTCAGCTTCCAAATGTGTTCGTCAATTGTCTAGCGCGCGCGTTTTGGTTTGATGTTGCACGAAACACGCTCGAGAAAGGCGTGAAATCGACGGAATGGCTTTTTTTCCCCTATCACACAGTCAACCACAAATTCTGGTTGATCTTGTTCACTAAAGGCGCGGTCACACAGGGAAACATTTTCTGGAAACATGCATGAAAATGTTTCCAGGTGTAAAAATGTATGTAGTTTCCATAATGTTTTCAGAAAATGTTTCCCTGTGTGACCGCGCCTTAACATCGCACGTTTCACCAACCATTGAATACAAGCAGTCGCGTGCATTTTGATGCTATTGCGCCAATGCGAATCAATTCACAAATATCAATGCGTTCCTTATGCTGTTATTTTGATTCGCAATCAATCACAATCTATTGTCTATTAGCACACGAATCATTTTGCGGGCGTGCGTCAGTAAATCCGTTGTGCACTCAAGAGCCACAAAAAGCCAACAACAACAACAACAACAACAACAACAACAACAACAACAAAACAACAAGATTTTCGATTTCTCGCTGTAAGTCCATCAAATGATTCGTACCATAGCCATATTGATTGATGCAGGTTGATTTGGTCTGAATTGATCTGATGTGGCTTTGAGGAAATGCAATCGTGCACAATGTTTTTTTACGAAATATTGTGATTTATGGAATTCCCGCCAGCGATATACATATTTATTGCGATTTACTCGATGAATATTTTTGTCTATACAATTCAAGTTCTCATATTTATCCGAAACAAAAGTCAAAATACATCCATACGAAAATGAAATGTGAAATCACTCACACACACACAAATACACTCACAATATATCTGACCTACACACGTCAATCATCTGCCACAAAATAAAAACATTTGAAAACATATTCAAAATATATCGCACTGATTGTATTGTTTTCCACAACAACGCATGTTGGGCGTTGATTAGGGAAAGTGAAACACCTAAACGCTATTGTATTTATAGATTTATTTCATGCACACACACAACGCCACTATGCACATTTCTATAATCGAATAAATGAATTAATCTTTTGTCAAGTTGTGTGAGTGCATGTGTGCAATGTGCATAATGGTGTGGCTCTTGAAACACATAACATATAAACTGGCAATGCACCGGAATACACAGGGAAAAGAGGCCGAAAAATGATGTCGGAAATGTCAGAATGTTGACAGTAATAGTAGGGGCAATAATAAAATCTGTCACCTCGATTAACATTACCAACTAGCCACATCCACATCCACATTACGGGCCATGCCATATTTTATAATTGCGCATAAAACCGAATAAATGCTATTAATACTTAATCTATCGGCTATTTCATATTATAGTTTTCATGGAATAAATTACGCACCACGAAATTGGGTCATTGATTTTAGGGTTTTACCGCGCGTCTGCAGCATCGCACGTTCACTACTATCGTTTTGCCCGTGTCAATTCATACCATTGTTTTTTTCTTTTTAAATCATAATTTTCACATCCGATATTAAAAACTGATGACAAAATACTTCATATAGACATATTTGAATGACATACCCCAATGTCCAATCATTTTAAATAAAAAAAAAAACGGTCGAAATATTTGCACTGTAATCGAGATGCTGGTGATGATGATGATGATATCAAAAGTGGAAAACAGAGAGAAAGAAAGGGATGTGTGCGTTCGATGTATGCATGTGATGTGTAGGTTGTATCAAACTAGGTACTTCACCATCCCTTTTCGTTCAATCCCTATTATTCTAAAGAATCATAATGGAAAATTTACAATTCGCTATGATGACAAGGTAATAATCTCGACTTAGGTTGATTGTGTGCTGATGATGACGGTTCTTAAGCATTATCGATTTATATTTCATCACACACACACACACGCACACGCACATGCACCCGTAAATGTGAATACTTATGCATAAACAAGTGATGGTATGTGTCCCACTTGTCCTTGGTCCGGTGTTTGTCTATATGAGTATCGGTCGGTATAAATGCGTCATTGTAAAATGTGTAGCTTGAAATTACATTTATTAGAGTGGCAAGCAACGATTTAAGAGTGTGAGCTGGTGACGAGCTTAAGAGCATTCGGTTCCAAAATGGACCCTAACAGATATGCAAAGAAATTTTTTTTGGGGGAGAGAATGGACGAATGGACATCATTTATTACAAAACAAGTTTTGTATCCCTTTTTTTTCTCTGTAAAAAGCAACAAACTATACATATAACAAACAATTTGGAGATACATGTTTGTTCCCAACAGCCCAAACAGTTTCATCACCGTCACCTTCTTATTTTGCCGTGTCATTCACTCGATCCGTTCTTTCTCTCTCTCTCTCTCTCTCTCTCTCTCTCCCTCTCTATCTCTCTCTCTCTATCTCTCTCTATCTCTCCTTGACACACTCACATAAACATCAACACACATTTGAGTGGACCATTGTTCTCATATTGTCATTTTGAAAAGGATAAAACATGTAATTCTCTCTCACTCACTCTCACTCTCACTCTCACACGCACGCACGCACGCAGACACACACACACACTCTGTAATATTACACAAGACACAAATGTCCGATGCATGTAATTTTCGTGTGTGTGTTTCTGTTTTGTTGGCCGAAACGATAACGAGTGTACTTAATGTTGCGAAAAACTAATCCTATTAAAATGATGTTGATAAAAACAAATGTAACACATAAACAATCGCAATCTCAAACATGGAAAACAGTAAAACTGCTTGAGAACTGCTGCCTTCGCTTTAGACTATGTTACGTATGTAAATTTGTTTTTACTTCTATTCCATTTCGCTGGCGTCGGACATTTTTTTTTGTTTTTGTTTTTTTTTTTTTTTGTTATTTTGGGAATCGGATGCATGTTTCAGCAGTTAGACGAATGGAATTTTACTAGTTCATGCAAACAAACTAAATAAAATATATAGAATATATAATGGGCAGCCCATTTTTCGGAGAGTGAAATTTTATTCGGTTTGCTTGTCTACAGCATGCAAATATAAATACATAATTTGAATAATTCATCATCACGTGCGGAAAGGCATCAGAGATTTGGATCCATGTTTCAACTATTAAATATTTTTGGCAAATTCGTCAACATTTTATTAAATCAAACGACTCTATTATACCCTCCCCCCACCACAGAAAAAAACAACAACATTATATACAGGATTTTGCATGGTGGTGATTCGTTTGACTGAGGTTTTTTTTTGTTCTCTTTCAATCCACAAAATTGGTGTTTTTATGAAAAGACAAAAAAAACAACAATTTGTTTTTCAGTTCGCTTGAATTCAATTTCATTTTAGTTATTAAGCTCAATATGTATGAAGCCCCATGTGCAAATATTCTGTTTGACCATTCGTATAATTTCAAACAAAAATGGTTTAGTTTGATTGAAAAAAAAGATTGGAAGCATTTGTAATTAGTTATAGTGGGGATATCACATAACAAACAAAAAAAATAAATATAATCAATCGATTGCAGTTAATTAGAATTGCTTAATCTGGAACAATGATTGAAATTCATTGTTGAAAAATTCATGAAAATTGAATACAGCTCCGGCTCAATAATGGAAACGCCCTCCAATAGAAATGGCTGAGTAATTTTAACGAAATTTTCGTGCATCACAACCTAGATCACAATCAACTATCGTGTATGAACAACTGATTCGATCAGGGAACAACAATGGTCCGTTGTTGAAAATAGATTATCGAGTTCCCACTGTGTTGACGAGTTCCATATTTCAGCGTAGTTCACTTATTTTCAGTGAGGTAGCTTTTTAATGAGTGTCCATTTTTCTACTCTATTTCTTTCTCTCTCTCTCTCTCTCTCTCTCTCTCTCTCTCTCTCTCTCTCTCTCATTTCAACATATTTATTTGGTGATTGAAATAAAATTTAATATTTGGCTATGTTTATTTACTTAATTTTAAACAATTGATTTAAATTGAAATGTTTGATGTGGATAAATAAAATATCTAAATTGAATAGTAAAACCATAAGATTTTGGAATATTTATGCTGTGGTGTAAATTAATCATTCACATTGTTTGATGTTTAAATGTCCCCATAATCCATGAATTTTTTTCGTTAATCAATTATTCAATTTATGTTGTATTCAATGACGAAAACAATATGGTGCCATTGAAATGCTTCATCAATTGTTGAGTTATTTCAGTTAATTTGATCGACAAATGCAGAATTCATGTCCACATTTTTGATGCCGTTTATACGGAAGATGGATTTTGTAGAATCAAAAGATATACTGTTTGAATTGGATTCATTTTGATTTCGAATCAAATCTCAATTAAGTGGATATTCATGTTTTCAATTGTGTCATCATTTATGGCTGATTAATTGAGCCAAGAAAAATCATATGGGAATGATTGGCATTAGCTCAGAGCTGCATTTGTATATAGTACAATCCATAATTGAATGCCAACGCGTATTAATCAAAACGTTCTACAACATAACTGAAACAAGTTATGCCAACGCTTCAAGCAAAACATGCAAAATTGTATACGAAAATAGATGCAAGAAAGTCGTTTGCAATACAATTGCGATTGGAATGCTCAAACTGGTGTGCATTGCTGCCGCTGTTGCTATGCTTGATGAGAATGAACATTTGGTCGGAGTTTTGTTTCGTCTGACTAATTCATTGTGCTAACATAACAGCGTAACAAATAAAAAAAAACACACATAACCAAACAAAACAAAACAAAACTAAAATGAAATAAAAAAAAAGTCAAGGGAATGAAACAGCAGCAGCAGCAGCAACATTGATCCAGTCGCTCCAACCACATTCCAGCTTTTCAGCATGCCAGTGCTGTGTGCTGTTTCGATTGTGAGTTTGCCTCTCGTTCTTGCTCTATCTCTCTTGTGCCCTGTCAGATGTACACAATATCAAACATAATAAACACCTTTTGTAGATGTCTTCACATGAAAATCGTGAAATTCCCGTACGACGTGTCCCAATATCAAGTAGTTTGGACTCGACAATATACACAGATGCACACGTTGAAAGAAAAATAAGCACGAGAGAGAGAGAGAGAGAGAGAGAGAGAAAGAGAGAAAGAGAGAAAGAGAGAAAGCTACAGAAACACCACTTGCTATTTGCTGGTTTTTGAGAATCCACCTAAGAATGGAGCAGATTTTATATGGCAAACATGTGTATAAATTTGTTGAACTATATCAAAATCCAAGACATCAACTCGAAAACTTTCTCAGGACCATCGTCGAAACACCAGAGCATTAGTGCTTTGGTCTTTACGTCTCATGCCTCTCTGTCTCTTTCGCCACTCTTGCCACACCAATTCCAACTGACTCTGGTTAGTATATAAATGCTCACATTTGATTTTCTGGTTAAACACCGCATACAAAAGCCATCCAAGGGAAAGAGAGAGAGTGAGAGTGAGAACGACAGAGAGAAACGAAAAACCCGAAGAAAAACGAGAAATCACGTGACATAAATAATAATCGTACTTGAGCTTCAAGATGAATCAGACAGAAAATAGATTGTAGAAAATGAACAGGAACCAGTCGAAACAATGGCGATGCTATTTCAGCAGAGTGGCTCTACAAATGCCACATGAACGTACTAAAAGAATGAAGATAAAGAAAAACAAGCATATACAATGCACACAAACACAAACACACACCCAAAAAATGGCAATGGGAAGAGGGCAAAACGTTGAGAATATTTTGCAAACGTTTTACGTACTGACTTTTAATTTAACCCACTATAATTGCTGCAACATACTTGAATCAACACCAATTTCACCAATTTCACCTGCTCCGTGATGCTTGCGATCATGTGATCTGCAAAATGAATGCATAACCCAATAGAACCGGGAACATACAGTGCAAACTACAGTTCGGTATGGTATTCGCATGTTATGTAAGTTTCGATTGCTGCTCTCTTTCTCTCTCTC
Source organism: Aphidoletes aphidimyza (assembly GCA_030463065.1). Taxonomy (NCBI): domain Eukaryota; kingdom Metazoa; phylum Arthropoda; class Insecta; order Diptera; family Cecidomyiidae; genus Aphidoletes; species Aphidoletes aphidimyza. Next base: position 31,864,183 of record CM059998.1, on the reverse strand, counting down.
TCACTCATTGCTTTGTTGCTACTGTTTTATGGGTATCTGGTGTGCCTGTGTCACAATTATAGTTGTTGCGCTGCTTCTAAACTACCACAATAGCTAGTTGCGTTGCTGTACATCGAAACAATCAACATATCTCCATACACTGGCTGATTCGATGTGGTTGTGGTTCTTTTTCTAATTTCGGACTGAGGTTACATCGACCATAAATCGAGGCATTTTTTCCCATTCTCGCACTCTTCTCTCTCTCTCTCTCGCTCTCCCTCCCTCCCACCGTGTCTGTGTCTGTGTTTCTCTATATCGGAAAATTAGCTTGCACGTGCGTTAAGTAATTTTCTGCTTATGTTTGATTATTTGTGCACATGGTATTTTGTGCGAACTGACACAACGAATATGTATCCGTTTCTTGTTGCCAAAAAAAAAATTGCGGCTATTTGATGCAATTTGAGCAATGAACGCGACCAACAACTCTCATCTAACCTCCACATCGGTTAAATAGACGAAAAAAAACAACAAGAGCAAAGAATTTTCATCTGCAAAAGAGTAAAGAAAATCGTAGCAAATTTGGTAATTTCATTGCCAGGCTATTTCACAATTTTCAGTTTCATGTCTTTCAATGTAATTCGAGCGTATGTTCGCTGTGTGGTGGTATGCTATTGCCTTTAACCTGCACTAAATTATATATTTTGAACTAAATGGGCACAAACACATACACACACACACACACACACACACACACAAATGAAAGAGAGAGAAATGAAGAAAATAGAAAATAGAAAAATAAATGAATGAATTTATGAGAAAACTGCACGGTGAAAAATAGCAGGGGCTGAAGGGTGCATGAGAACAACATAAATGAAATGTGCAAGTGAACGGGAAAAGAAAATGAACGCTAAAGCCAGAACGAGACACAGAACGCGTGCATGCAAGAATAAGATTCGTAAAATGATGGTCTTCGTTGCGGAATTTGCCTCAAGACCCATTTTGCTTCTTTAACATTGCCATTTATATATATTTTGCTAGATATTTTGTATGTTTAAAAGTGCAGTGCACGCGTTGTATTGCTTACGCCAGCTTATCGCCTCTTGCGCTTTCATTCTTCGTCCCGCAAAAATTTTCGTAAGTTATTTATAATCGCAATCAGACATTGTGCGCTATGTCGCGAGTATAAAACATGCAATTTTTATTGGTTCTCGTCGTGTAAGTTTCATTACGAAAAATGTTCATAATATAAAACTGCATCTTTTAAAACCACATTACAGTATTGTATACACACAAACCGAGTAAAATGCTATGCAATTTTTGGCTGGCAAAATAATTTTGATGCTGCATCGACTCTACCATTTTCACCATGGCATCGCTCTGATCGCTATCGCTACAATGTTGAGAAAAGTGAGCACTTAAAAAGTTTTCATTCCGCACTTCTTTTTTTTGGTGTGGGTGCACGCGCACCACCATTTCATGTAATAACACGTAAACTGAAATGAAATTGCGGCTGATTTCGTTTAATTGTTGTCAGTGAACTCTTAACTTTTCGTGTAGACGCACACAGCACACGACAGTACTTAACACCATTTGTGTCGATAACTCATCGTTCTCGCCTCACTCGGTTTACTCTCTCGCTCTCTCTCTCTCTCTGTGAATCGTCGCCAGTCTCTTGCCCTAGTCTCAGGCATATTAATAATAATAAATAATAGATGATGCTCGTATATATATTTCAAAAAAAAAAAAAAAAAAACGAGAGAAAAATATCAGTAAATCAATAGCATTATTTCGTATAGATGCAAGACGATTCCACTTGAGGAAGTTACATCTAATTCCCAAAACCCTTGACACGTTTTTCTCACATTTTGTGTTCCATAGCGTTTACATCTCATGAGGTAATCACATGAAATGAACGTGAGAATGAACGCAAGCGACGAGCTTCAGTGTGCGGTGAGGGTGTGTGCGTCTGGTATAGAAGAAAGGACGCGACAAAAGCAATTTCAAACTTCCAAGCATACAACTAAATATTTATGAAGAAAGTTTGAAAACGAATCACCGCATCAACCCGCATCAGATTTGTAATATTCAATTTAATTTAAGTAATACCTCAGAAAGAAAGGAAAAACGAACGAAAGAAGAAGAAGAAAACAAAAAATGAATGCCACAAGTAAATGTTGTCCTATTGAAATATTTGCGATCGCAAAATTAATATTTTATTTAACATGGACCGACGAAGTTGAGTGGTGTGAATTGCAACGGGTTCTGTATTTGTTTGTTTGTTTGTTTCTTTCTTTCTTTTTTTTGAGCTAAACTGTAAGCATGTCGATCGCGCTTGTGTGTGTGTGTTTGTATTTGTATACGAGTGCAAAGTGATGGTGCGCAAGTTTCTTGAATTTTGTGTACATTTTCAAAACTTCATATTTGAATTACGTATGCAATGCTAAAATGAGACCTATCATTTTCCACTGGTAGATGCTACAAGTCAACGGATGATACGAATAGATATAGGTGGTTAGATAAGCACACCACAAAATACGTAGATAAACGAGGAAGTTATTTGATAAATTTAAACTTTAAACTAATATTAAATAATGTAAAGTTGAATGGAATGCTCCATTTTTCAGTCTCTTTGCTCTGATTCTTTCCTCGTGGATGTGTATGTGTGTGTGTGTGTGTGTGTCGCTTCTTCGTCTGTCGGTTAGACGAAAAATGTGAAAAGTTTGTGTATGATGATTCAGTGTTCCAGATTTTAATTAAATATGCCGCATAGCTGCTAGTCATGTAAACGGTTGAAATAATAAAATCCGCCATCGACAAATCAAAGACAAAATGCACATAAATCATGAAATAGTCGGCAACCATCATATTGAAAAATCCACCAAGACGTGATTTTATTTATTTGATTTTCATGTCTGTTTATTTCATTTAAAAACAACAACAAAAAAACCTTCACATTGCGTCGACATTTCCTTTCCGAATATTATTCCAACGATCCGATGCAAAAATAATATTTATTTAACAGTTTCATTGAAATACTTTTAATAAAACCAACTCCAACAAACTAATTTTAGCAATTGAAATGGTTGCACCATAATTAACCCTTAAATGAATGGCATAACAGTTCAACAGTATCACACAATCAATCCAAAGAAATTGGATGACAAAAATCATTGAAATGATTATTTTTCGTTTTCTTTTCATGTTTTCTTTGCATCTTTGGGAAGTTATTCCCCGTTTATTTGTTCAGATTGAATCGCTCGGAGCCAATTCTTTGATCACAAAACATCGTTCGCCATCAAAAAACTGGGGTTAACTAAATGAATTCTATATTGATTATAATTTAAAAAACGATATTTCCTTGATACCTCTAAAAATATGTGAATCAAATATATTTGGTTCATATAAAAAAAAGGAAGAAAATGTTCAAATATTATTGAATTTAATGGTTACAGGTAATCGAGACGAATATGGCATATCGTTGGTGTTTGATTAAATATAATTGAAATATTCATGAGATTATTTGGAATAACAAAAATTGAACAATTAACATTACACAAATATTATCTCAAATGTTCAGTTGGAATTTGGCCCAAATTATTTGGGTGAAAATTTTGATAGTTTTATGTTTTTTTTTTCATAGAAGTGGAAACTCGATTCCATTTCATTTATTTTTTATTGGTTTTCCGTTTTTAACCGAATGAAAATGAATTTTTGGACTAGTTTTTTAATGCTTATTGGTTGTTTTCGCGAATTTCACTTGCAATGTTGAAAAAAAATAAATAAAACAAATACAACGTCAATGGTTTATACGTGGGTGTGAGCATTGTAAATGTAATACGATTCACATTTGGTGTTCATATCATTAAAATGCATGGGCAGTTAAAAAGGAATCCATTTCATGCAATCGTTGCATAACACAAAACAGCACTAACCGGTGTGAACAAGCCAGAAAACGTATGCTTTTCATTATGTACAGAATAGCGACACCAACACCAATCCATATATTTGCATGTCGTATTTTGGGATAAGAGTAAGAGAAAAAGTAAGAGAGAGAGAACGAGAGGGAGAGAGAGAGGCAAAAAACAAAGAAAAGATGGATATGCACAGTGAATGTTGGCTTGGTATTGCATTTAATGTAATACTATATGTGTATTGTGAGAGATAGATAGAGAGAGAGAGAGAGTATATGTGGTCCTGTGTGTGCGTCTTGGTTACACGAAAAACCAGAAAAGTCGTTTAACTTTTGCCAAACAAACAGACCGCTACAGATAAACGGCACAAGAATGTCTAACCAAATATTTTATGGTCTGTTTGTTGGAAATAAAGAGCATAAAGAGGCATGGCAAACCATGAGGAGCGACAAAGAGCCACGCAATGGCCACGATATGCAATAGATGGATTCTACAAATGCAAAAGCCACCGCCACACAATAGACATTCCGGCCTGAAAGGTGCAAATATTCGAATAATGAGCAAAATCCGAAAATGAAAAATAATTCAAAATTCAATTCAGAAGAATTCTGTTTGTAAGGTTTTTGCTTACTGCCTGCTAGCTTGGCTACTTGTAGCCGATTCACATACAATCATTCCATTGCCATGTTTCATTCGAATTTTCGATTGGTTTCCATTCTCGTTCTCTCTCGCTCTCTCTCCTTCGGTCCCTCGGTTCCTCTTTCATACAATGTGCTTTATTGTATATATATTCCAAGTGAAATGCGTGGCTAAAAACCCACTTCAGTGCAAAACAATTGCACAGAATTAAATGAAAATGAAAATGAAAATGAAATAATATTATTAAGTACGTAACTGCATATTTATTCTGATCTTGGGGTACAGTTTGTGTCCAAGCTGCTTTTAACAATGTTAATTCGACAATGATATTAACATTGTGAAAGATGGAACATGCTTTAGCTTATGCATTTATATGCGACTTTATTGCAAGAGCATTCTCTTGGTCGTCGTCGTCTTCATAATCTTCTTCTTTACTTCTGTGTTCATTCTTGTCCTGTGCCTGTTTTCATGTTCATGTTCATGTGGCACACAAGAGATTGAGCTCGGCCAAATTATTAGTATAGTTGTCCATATGTGCATGACCGGAACCTGGCCAACTGACTGTAAAAACCATATCGAATCGCCGACATGTGATAATATCGCCTAAAATTTTAAACAAGTTTCCATATTGAATAGTTTAGCATCTCGAAGATGATGAGATGAAAAGCTAGTATTTACGAATGCAGAGAGAGGGTGAGAGAGACAGAAATGCATTCGCCACACACAAACACACACACACTCATCCTTGCCACTTCTCAATAATCCATTTACATTTATGCTCGTACTGTGTGTCCCCAAACTCATCGATACAAATGAGACTATATAAGACTTGATTCGAATCAACCGAGGCCATCCATACCCCGTCCTCAAAAAAAAATAAAAGTGAATTTTCGAAAGGACCATGCACTCGAACCACTTTTGATTAAACTTACACAACTCGAAGTTTCAAAATGTGTCGTCCACTTGTGTTGAACAGACTATATGGTGCATATGTGTGCGAAGCACAGCTGAAACGTCTTATCTCGAACATCGGAAAATTAAATACATTTCTGTCGACAATTGAAGTAAATTGCTGAAATACTTTTGAGAATAATTTTTTGGGGTGAGGATTGAATCCGTAACAAGCAGACGGTAACGTTGGTGGATTGTGGAAAATGAACACAGTCATTTTCTTTGTACAAGTTCTTGTTACTTCTTTGCTTTTTTGCCCGTTGGCCGTAAGCATCCACTTGATTTTCAACATCACTACTCGCCAGTTCAATTGAATACTTGAGCCAAAATATAGCATCACATCGCCATTCAATTGAATATTATCTACGAATTGAAGTTTATCCTAGCAAATTATCACGAAATCATCAGATCGCTTATTTCAATACAATTTTCTTAGCACATTTCGATTTTCAAACGAAAGCAGTCAATGAAAATGTTCAGAAAGCAATATTTAAAAAAAAACCGACAATAATCGAATCACATAAATCGGAGTCGATTAATAATGTTTGGCATTGTGCAGAACCTCGCAGAGCCATGATCATTGTTAGAATTTGCAGTTGCAACATATTTAATTGGTTACGCGCAATTAATTTTTCAATCTTTTTTTTATTCACACTGGGCATTGAGTGCTGTGTTTCTTCATTTGTTTTTATTAATGCCCATGGAAATGGTATGTGAGTCCTGTGAATGAGCTTATTGAAATGAGAATAAGAATATTTTTGCCCAGTAGCCATTGGAAAGCTGGATCGAACATTGTTACGAAATTGCTTGGGCTTTTTTTTCGTTAGTCCCCGGAATAGGTATGCAACGCTCAAATAGAAATGAATATTCGGTCGACTGGTCAGGGCAGAAAGGCAACAGTAATTGTTGAGAACGTGAACGAGTAAAGCTAGCAAGGAAGACGGAGAGGGTGGAATATTGAGACTTAGAGAGAGGCGAAAAGTGGAAATCGACGATATAAATGAATGGTTTTGTCGACTTGTTTGTGAAGCGTGCAAAGACAATGGAAAGAGAGAGAGAGAGAGCGAGAGAGAGAGAGAGAGAGAGAGAGAGAGAAAGAGCCAACTTGATGTTGAAAAACAGTCGGATGTGTGCTTTTGTGTACATGTGTTCATGTAACTTTCGCCGTATATGTGTGTAACAAATGTAAGTGCTCGATTCGATTCGCCCAAATTCATTCAACCAAAACATTTCCACTTAAAGCGGCAGGCTTCTGTCTTTTCAAACGAACAACAACAACAACACCAAGAACAACCAAAATAAAAAGTATGTGTTGCGATGCGGTTGGTTAGCTTTGTGCTAAATAGACTAACACACACACACACACACACACACATATTTTATACTAAAATTAAAAAAAAACTCTCTAACCCTCCCGACAACGTCACGGAAATGGTCGAACATTTCATTCGCATTGTGATCTACGTTTCATTCTCATTTGCATGATATTCATATCATTTATTATGCGAATCGCTTTTCTTTCATTTACGCTCTTCTTCAGCGCACGCTTTTTTCTCTCTCTCTCTCTCTCTCTCTCTCTCTCTCTCTCTCTCTCTCTCGTGCTTCCTTTTTCTCGATCGCCCTTTCACTCGTTCTCTCTGTTCACTGTTGCGTTCCCTTGCTACATGGTTCGAACAAGTTAAATATCTTCAGACGATTACAGTAGCGTGACACCTGACACATACGCGTATCGATTTGTGCGGCACCAGCCAACCAACCAACCATAAAGGTATTCGCCTATTTTCTTTTTCTCTTTCGTTCGTTCCGTTTGTTTGTTTGTAAGGTAAAACATTGTCTTCACTGAGCCTTGATGTTGGCGTCCCATTCTATATTTTAGTTGCTACGAAGTTGTTTGTCTTCATTGCTGTCGTAATTTATAGAATTCTAATTGAAGCTTCAGTGAATATGAAAAATGGTTCAGACACACAAGCCAGTGTTTCTTGTTCACCGTATGGTGAATGTGTTAAAAGCTTCAAGGTCTTGAAATATTGAAGGAGAAAGAAAGACAGCACACTTTGAAGTATTTCAACGAGAGGAGGGAGGTAGAGAGAGTGAGAGGAATGAAAAAAAAACGCCAAAAATATTACAGTGAACGCCGATGCAACCGCCGTGGCGCGCTCTCATCTAAATACACATTATCAAATCGGAGGGACTAGAATATGGTGTTTGGAGCACGTTCTTGTCGTAATGTGTCTTTTATAGTTAAATTATTCTTGAGCCGTGCATTGTGGCCCGCGTATACTGTCTTTCCACCGCTCTCTACCGCTCTCTACCGCTCTCTCTATCTATCCATAACGCAACAAATCCTTACACATAATCTCATAAGTGTCGTGCATACTTTGATATTTCACTTTAAGTGTTAAACAAACGAATTAGGGTTCCGAAAACTCTGGAAAAACCAAAACACTAAGCCGATGTAAAGAGCAAAGAAAGTAAAGTAAAAAAAAAACCAAAGAAACGAAAAAAAAACACTGACGGATGCACACATGCAAGCAAGAATGAGCATCATAAAAACGGATATGGCTGAAAGTTTTAGTAGATTGAAGTATTTGTTCTTGTATACTGTTTTCAAAATATTTACGCCAAACATTGTTTTCGTTTTTCAAATAGTAATATTAAATGAGAGAGTACGACGATAAAATGAGAGCGAAGAAACAACAACAACAACAAAAAACACACACGCACAGAGAGAAACAAAGTCGAAGAGAAGAAAAGAGAGTGAGATCGTTCATTGTTAAAGACATGATGCGCGCGGCTCGTTTTTATGTGTTTTCATTTTTTATATCCATGGCCCTGGCCTTGCAAACGCTCATTTCAACAACAGCATCGGCATGGCTCTGACAAATTGTTCATTTTCCTACACACAGCCCAACTAAAATGAAATCAAATGTTTGCGCACATTCGACAATAGACGGCAGACATGATTTAATATCCCCAATATAAAATAAATATAAGCTTGATGCTCTTCCATCAATGGAATGATGCATAGATAAAGAACGTATTTCCGTTGCGATGCTGATATGCACATAATTTGACACAGAGGAAAAAAAAGAGAGAGAGAGTGAGAACGAAAGACGAGTTAGAAAATGAGTAACGTCACGCAAAGAATTGAATTGACTCTAGAAAATAGCGTTATTATATTTGGCAATTTCGCATAATATTACTGCACACATGACTATAAACAAAAGCAATATGTTTGTAGGTTCATATGCGACACTTCCGTTTGCCTTTTGCCATGTCAAATGTCCCCCTCTCTTGGATGTCCCAAGCTCATGCGGTAATTTTATACAGTAAAACGGAACAATTTAATTTTTGACAAGCGATAGAATGAACAAAAAAAAATCGCAAAGAAGTTAACGCACACACACACACAATCACAAAACACACTTGTGTCGACTCTCATCCAGCTTATGGTTCGGTATATGACCATTTTTATTTCGTTTGCCAAGAGTCAAGACAATTCCATTTTTAACGAATTGCGAGCGCAAAAAAAAACAAGGAAACAAAAACAAAAATTGCGAAATGAATTATTCAAAATGTCAAAAGCGAAAGCGGATTTTACAACTTCCTCCTATCGCAATAAAGCTTCCGTTTTGCGTTTGGCTTTTTTTCTGAATGTGTGTGTGTGTGTGTGTGTGTGTGTGTGTGAATGTATCCCGCATATAAAATGTTGGCTAAAATGGCATGGTGTCAAGAGCCTATTCAATTCAGTAATTACTGCAAATGAACTGAGTCTCGCAAATATTATGGGAACAACGCACCAGAATTAAATAGTGACAACAACAATTCAACTTCACTCTTTCCTCTCGCCGCTTCCAACAACAGAAAAAAAAACACACACGCCACGGCTATTTAGTATTTACTCTGCAACTGTGTTTGTAAATTACTAATTTATGCTATAAATTGTCACCAAATAATGAAACAAAATTCCTATTATTCTTGTTCCGAAATTCCAATTTTCGTGCTGAAACGCAATCAACAAAAACTGGGTTTTTGCAACAGTTTTTTTTACCATCCAATGTAAAATGAGGAAAACGCAATAACCAAATCGAAGCGATTGCAAGCACACCAAATATACACAAACGCGCACACACAACCACGACAACAAAATCCGAAATAATTAATAAAACTCCAAAATCGTAATGTGAACCGCAATCAAGTGATGTCTAATCGAAAGCACACATTTTCAGTGCGAGTTGGAGTGGCTTTTCTTTTTGATTGTTCATGTCAGCATTGGCAGCCATTTATTTACCGAATTTAAAATAAATAGGCAATTGAATGCGCACCCATTACAAATGTTGAATTGGAATCCCAGTTTCAGACTCACTGTATCACGGTATCGTTTGATCGTTTGATTTTTGGGCTATACTATTAAATAAATAACAATGCAACTCAAAATTGACTCATATGCATTTCCAAATACAAATTAGGTGTGGGCGTGTGTGTATTTTTTTTTGGCGCATGTTGTTGTTCAAATTTAATATTCAATCAATATGTAATTTTTGATGTGGCTTCGCTTCAATCGGATGTATTGAAAATAATGACACACTGTCACCACCATCGATAAACTGTAAGAGTGAAAAAGCTTTGTAAAATGTCAACATCGAAAACACCCGAATTCCGATCATGAAAATCCATGTGTGCAACCAAAAACAAAAAAACAAATTCGTAATTTCGTTTCTATACAGTTTCGGAAAATTCATTTTCTAATTTGTTGAGTAATTGAAAAATAGATTTGAACAATGTACATTTCCCTTCGATTGCATTTAGATAGCTGTTGCTGTTGCTGCGATATGTATGGTCTTGTTTTCATTCATTGCTTCCAAAACGGAAAACCCTTTATAAACATGAATTTCCCGTTTTTATTGGGCACATTGTACAAATGCAATATGTATGCATTCGTCTATGCGCTCACGCATGCATGCGCCTATGCGCTCATCGCGCACATGCATATAACAACGAAATAAATTAAATAAACAATCAGTTTCATTTCCGTTCATAAATAAATATGTGCGCGGACAAATTCCGGCAACTCTATGTGCACTGTGCACCGTGCATACCAAATAAATAAAACACAAAACTCAGATGGAATGAATGAAAAACCGATTTTAAATAGAAAATAGAGAGAGAGAAAAAAAAATGTGAGGGCACACTCTAGCACCCCCGCCCTCGCTCCTCACACTCACACACACACACACGAGCGCACTGAACTAAAATCAATCCACGGCCAAAATCAAATTAAACATGCATGAATAACGCATAACCAAACCGGTTCGGTTTGAATGTAATATTTCAACCTCAAACTAACTCCAAATGGAAGGCTTTTCAATTGAAATGATCGGAAATAAAACGTGTATATTAAGCCGTCGGTACGCATACCCAAATACCGTGAGAATAAGCCACAGAAGTGATAAATTTTAAATACATCCATTATGATTTCATAACATGCATACATGTGAACTGAACATGATACATCAGCCAGCCGGTGTAGACCATTGTACAATTGTACAAAACCATTTCAATGGCTAATCATTTTTGCATAATCAAAATGTTTTCTCATATCACAAACGGTCTTTTTTTGTGTGTGTGTCCATCTCATTTTTATTGCCATCGTATCTAAAATACAATTGCTCAAATTCTCATCTAACTTTTGTGAACAAAATTGATGATGATGATGGTGAATTTGTGATATTTTTTATTTTTCATCCTGTGGCACCAAGTTAATTATATTTGTCAGGAATCTGCCATGTCCATTATTATGAAATACGTTGACTGCACATCGACAATTCATTGCATATATAATAATGGCCAATATGCAGATACGTTCAATATGCACATATGTTTCATAAAAATTGCGAATATGTCACATGAATAGATCAGAGCACACATGTCAGCGCACACGCACGCACAGCGCACATATGCATGCAATAACAATAAAAAAAAACCAGGCATGTAGGCGCAATATAATATGTTGGTTTTAACTTTGATATTTCATATCATATTGAGACAAATAACCACGTTGATATTCTATTCAACTCTGTATGCATGCGGTTTCACGATTTGTTTTACCAAAATGGTTAAATTTTAATTTTAAACCATCGTTTTTGGGTTAACACTTTTTTACTTAAAAAACAATTTTCACGCATTCCAACCGAAAACAGAAATCACCACAACAATTTTGTATATTTACTATTTTAGCTTAAAGTGTTTGGGGGGGAGGGGGGGTGTTCCTTTCATACAGAAGGAGGATATTTTTGAAAATGGCAAGAGATTCTTTCAAAGTTGGCTCCACTGAAATCTAAAGTAATGACCGAGGAGGGAGGGATAACTTGATGAAAAACCCTAGCAAATTGAAAGAATTGTTCCACTTTCATTCTAAGTAGTGAAAATCGAATCTCTGAAAAAGTGGTTTTCAGCTCAAAACTCAACTCTATCTAGAGTATATTTTCTTCTCATGGCTCTATATATATCCAATCCTGAGATGCCACATGCGGGTACTACATAAATACCTCCCCCCCTTGCGCATATATACTTCATAATATCTCAAACAATAATAGAATAACTGTCTAAATCATTAGCATAAAAAAATCACTCGTAGCGTAAATCATTTGAATTCCGAATAGATATCTAATTTTGGACTGTTTTCACTCACTCTGAACCATTAACTAAAATTACTCAAAAATCGATCATTCGTTCGAACACGATTTTATACTTTGATCCAATGGATTGTTTACGGTATATTTAGTATAACATATGATAAAATAACAATACAAAATATGGTATGCATCGTATACCAACCCGAAACATAAATATTTTCAATCATGTATTTTCATCAATGATCAACATTCTCTTGAATTTCTCTCATATTATCGTACTTCGCATTGACTAGATTTTAAACGATTTGCAAATAAATTGCTGTTGTTGGTTTTATGCTAAATTATTACCCCGTTTTGATAGACAGAAATAAGCATATATGAGCATTGAATGTAGCACATGCATAAAGAATAAAAAAAAAAAAAAATCCAAAATTGAACTTTGGTCCTGCTTGATTTGAGCATCTATTTTGGTTTTGTCTCTGTGTCTCATCTATTTTGATTGAAAATTTGTACAATTTTTGGTCATAATGTCACACACGCGTAGCAGTTTGTTACCACCATCAGCACACATCAAGCATGCACGGGAAACTCACAGAGCACATTATACAACATGTACCAACCGTATCGTATCGATCGCACTGATATTCTATTTACAGACAACGTAATCTTCGCAAATCGTTAGACGACATTCTTTCGTCTACATTTATTACAGCTGTTTCCACTTGATATATCGTTTGTTTGAATGTTTGTTTGTTAGTTTTTGAGTGCCGAAGGGAATGAGCGAGAGAAAGAGAGACTCATGTGTATGTGTGTGTGTTTTTTATGTAGACACAGCATATGCATTTTGAATATAGATAAGAATTCGATAAGCAAAGAGCATCGAAGATTCAGATATGGAACGGCGAATGAGCAAATCAGCGAGTGATCAAACCAATATTCTATCATCGTGAATCATGTCTGCTGTTGGCATTCATATTGATCTTGTTCATTCGAATATGTTGGGCAAACGGACACATGGCTGTATGATGGCTACAAAATACAACATTCATGCATCAATACATGGAATTGGTTGAATCATCAAGCGTCTGACATTTCACACACACTACCATACACATAAACATATAAATCGTAAACAGAAAACAAACAAACAAACAGCGAAAGCATGCAAAGCTATCGAGAACCATAAACCGAATAAAATATGCATTAGATCGATCAAGTGTTTTTTTAAGCGCGACGAATTTACAATAGAAATTTTCATTTTTTTCTCTCTTTTATTTAACAAACCAAAAAGAAGAAGAAAAAAAAAATAGAAACGTCGTCACGACAAACCAAAAACGAATAAATGATGAATGCAAATAGATTGTAACGTTAAGCACAGATTATCTTCACTCCATCGCAATTTCACGTTTTTCAACATGTGAGTTGCGTGAAACGGATTTTATTGTTGTTGTTCGTCTCTCATTCGCGTGTTGTGAATGTGTATACATGTATGTTTTTGTGTGTGTTTACCAAATCCAGCCGAATGCAAATTGAAAATATCAACTGAAGTGAAAATCAAGGATGAGAAGAGGATTCATTGGGTCTGATTCGAGGCAAGCAAAATGAAAACATTGACTGGCTCAGTTAAAGTGGCACTAATCAGAAATATATGTTGGCAAAACGAACGTCTTACTATTCCAAATGACTTCAAATGATGCTGTTGCTGCTTGCCTGCACACCAATGAAAGCAGCCAAACAATTTGCGAATCAAAATCATTTACTGATTTTGATGGAAATATACATGTATATATGTATATATAAAATATATATTCGAGAATAGATCCATTTTGGTTAAATCAAATTTTCCAATTCAACAATTCGATAGCTTTGGCGAACAGGAACTGCTTTATTGCACATCAACGTGTGCATTCGATGAGACAGAAATTTTTCTATCAGACGAAAATACAAAGCGATTTTCAATGCACGGTACATATGCTTTTGTGTGCACCCTTACATAAACCCTTACATCAAACCATTTTTCCCTGCTCGCTCTTTCCTCTCTCTCTCTCTCTCTTTCTCTCTCTATTGCTGGATGATGACGATAGCAAAATTTAAATACGATTGAAATTATCCCATAATAATACTAACAATCATCGACTATAGGAAGCAACCAAGCGGCATTGGTTCGGCATCTTATAGCGTGCATTATTATTATTATAGCGAAAACAGATTCGTAGTAAAAATACTAAAATGTTCAGTGTATACAGTGTACTTATACACAGACGCAACATTTCGAAACATTCTTTCGTATGTAGTGGGATTTTCAACATTTGCAAATAATTCAATGGGATTTGCGACGTTTAGCCAAATTTTGTGTGTGTGTGTCGAAAATAGAAAATATGTTGCGTTGCAATTACATTGAGAACATGTTTGAGTTTTTATTTGAATTGTAACGATCGCTTCCTATTTAGTTGCGTCAATGGTTTTATATATTTTTTTCGTGTTATTTTCTACTCGTTCTTTTCATTTTTCCGTCTCTCTCTCTCTCTCTCTCTCTTTTGCTGATATTTTTTTTTAAATTTTAAATCCGCGTGTTCAATCCTTCTTAGCGTACACATCGTGTATAAAAGTATACAATTTAATCTTCAATCCAATGTTTGCTATGCCATTTACTGGAAGAAACTCGTTGAGGATTAGCAATATTTGTATGGCTTCAAATACTCAGTCATCTTTTATGCTATTGCCGTGTATAACCCATGCAGATTCAAGCATAGTAAAACTTATCAAAGTATAAAAAAAACAGCGTAGAAGAGAACAGAACAGTGAAAAAAAAACAGAATGGCATAGAAAAAAAATGACGCGATTTCCATCTCCAATATGGCAAACTGCATATGATTTAATGCATGATTAAAGATGCATGAGAAATAACATTCAGTATCTAGATTTTGGGATTTTTTTTTTGCTTTTTTGCTTTTTCACAATTTACCATGCAAATATGATGACGGGAATAAAGCAGCGAAAAAGAGACAGTGATATAGTTTCATTTGTTACCGTTTACATTTGCATGTCCTTTACATCAAATTACACACACACACACATACACAAGCGTGCGAATGCACTGAGCCGATGGTTTCTTTGAGCTACAATTCCTTCGTTGTGCCATTACATCAAGTGTACTTGACTGAATAGTTTTGAATTTTCATAAAGCGATATTTGTTCAAATGCCTTATAAACATGATTACAAAGAATGGACCTTACTTGATTCAACGAGATTACTCGAAAATATAAAGTAGATATAATCAATGAAGAACCCTCCTCTTTAATTGGCAACACTAAGTTCATATTGTTCCATCAGAGCAAACAAACATATAATACTCGTTTTTATTAAAACGGTTTTAATAACCAATTGTAAAATCCACTTTAGAAAAAATGCTAATGTTAATCTGTATACATCGATATTTGTGTGCTGTTGTTATTGTTTCGTTGTTAATATCAATGATCATAACTATTATAATGCAATCTGACTGTACTAAGACCAATCTGAAAGGAGGTTTTTTATCGCTTGTTTATTATATTTTAACGGCATTTGACGAGTTGCTAGGGTGCACACGCTCTGTTCTTCTTACTCTGTGCCCAAGACTCTAAAACAGCCTGTCGAATCACTGTCAAAATGGGTAAATGGGTATAATATAATTTTATGGTAAAAAATCGGTGACAATCGCAACATTTTCATGAGAAAGAGATTGAGAAAAAGAAGAACAACAACGACAACAACAACAAAAAACGAAATCGGTAGCTATGCCATTCATTTCCATACCCTTCGAGTAAATAGGGGAACAGCGAATGAATCATATGACATTTGTGCTAAAGACTTTCACTTCAAAAGGGTACCGCATATCATTGTCCATTCGATTTCAATTTTCCCAGTATCCATGAAGACCCTTTTTTTTTATTTGCTCCCTATACAATGCAAATGATTATTGTTATTCAACAATGATATGTTTCGCATTTTGTTCCCAAAAATGTGTATAAATCCGCAGCAGGAGCAATGAATGATAAAAAAAAAGAAAAAACAAAACAAAAATGCTAAATTAAGAAAAAACGAGAGACGAGAAAAATCATCTGCTGTGAAAACCGATTGGCAAACACACGTGTCTCCATTTTCAAACGGTTTTAACTGTGAAAAAATCTTGAGCATACGGGAATCATGTATTAAATTCCGATTTCGATGTTTGTTTCAATGCATTTGAATGAGATGAGGTGCTGTATAAAATATCAATAAATACACACACACACAAGATTTCAATCGACAACAACAAAAACACAACAAAAAAGACGCATTATAAAGACGAAAAAGATTCGTCATATTGTTTGCTGTTGGCTTTGTCTTATCTCGAAACATTAATCTATTTTTGCCCAAAATTCCATACATCATGCGAAAACACTGCAGTCTGTCATTAATGTGTGTGTGTGTATATGGGTTTTTCTTTTGTTCTGGCTCTCGCTGAGTTTGTTGTTGCTTATGGTGATGACTGGCTGGCTGTTTATTTCTGCCATCGTCGATCAATCCGAAAAGGCAGCATTTTTCTTGAATATGGAATATGATTCATAAAGTCTAAGCGGGTTGTTAGATGGATTCTTTCTTTTGTATTGGCGCAGTCAAAGCATGCAGCAATACAGCACCTGTAGTTTTTCACGCGCGTCAAACATTCCCTTTATCGCTTTGCTACTCTGCAATAGAGCATTATTGAAAAATTTATAACATTCAACGATGATCCTTATGCTGATGTTCACGCACTCCGCACTGCAATGATATATTATGTTATTCATTTGTGGAACACGTGCGTGTGCCGTACACACACACACACACACACTTGCCATGGCAATTTACCGTACATGCAGAATCGAAAACGAAAACACAAGCAAAAGAAGAAAGAAGAGAGAAAAAACATACACACACATAAACAGTAATGCGAATCACATTCTGAAACGAGTAGCAGCGAGAAACAGAGCGAAAAAACAGGGACGAAAGGAAGAATCAAAAGCAACAAACGAAGAGTAACAACAACAAAAAACACACGAACGAAATGTTTGAAATAAAAGTACAACATTTTGAAATGCGGAAGGAAACTGAACGAGAACTTCGAAGTGTTTGGAAGTATCATAGAGCAAAGAATAAAAAAAAAGAAAAAAAATTATGTGCTCAGGCGTTGAGGAATATGACACTCTTTCATTTGATGACACGTATCGATAAAATATAAATATTAATTTATTTTCTGTTCATCGCTATAGTCGTTGTCGCATTCATCACACACACCGTATGCGCGCCCGCAATCGTTCTCTTTTCCGCTTGTTTTTTTTTTCTTCTCACTCTCGAATTCGCTTTGGCTTTCGATTTTGCTCGTTTCCTCCCACGCATCGGTATAGCTCGAATGGTTTTGATTCGTCTTCACAACGAAAAAAAATATAAGTCATAACGTCAGTAGGCTACATGTAAAATTTATGTTTGCCATTTGTGAGTTTTATTATTTCTTTTTTTTCGCTCTCTCTCTCTCTCTCTCTCTCTCTTTCTCCCTTTCTCTCTTCGGTTTACTTTGATTATGTGTGAATTGCATGTGGGGTGTTAGCGTTTGAGCATACACACGTCAGCAGCACATCACTTGCATTCAAAGAACCGCATTGTTATGAATTTCAAACAAATTTATTTCCAATATTTGATTTTGGGGTAGTAAGAAAAAAAAAAGAAGAAATGTTGTCAGAATGGTAAATTGTCAGATTCACGCATTTACCGTTGTGTGCCGTGTGTGCAGTGTGTTGGTGTTTGGTGTATTGAATGTAAGAACACGCGCAAAACTCGCTTATGTTTGTGCAAAATGATAGTGATAATCACTTTGTGCGTCGCAGTGCCTGAAGATGAAATGCTTTGACACGATACATATTCGTTTATTATTTATGTGCGCCTCGACCATTGATGCGTCACTGTCGGCGCCGATTCCTCGTCGATTTTCTTTCGCATTTTCACTGTGTATTTTCATTCAGTTGCTTTTCGTTGCCCATCCATCAATGTTCTTCTCATTTTTTTTCTTTTTAATGTTTCGTTTCAATAAACAATGAGACATGGAATTTGTGAAAAAAAAGCAGCAGAAGGACGAGAAAGAGAGAGGGAGAGAGGGAGAGAGAGAGAGAAGGAGAGAAGGAGAGAAATACAATCAGAACAAAAGAACTGCACAGCCAAACAAAACAATTGTTCTCTTAAATATTTGTGCCACTTGGGGTAATTTATTTCTCGTTTTTTTTTACTGGCAGTAATAAGCTTTCTATATCTCTAAAAAGAGCAAATGCTGTCAAATGTAGAAACGGTATGCGCTGCAAAATGTTTGATTGCCATAATTTATGTGCATTTCGAACAACAACTACAACAAATAAAAAAAAAAGAAGCGCACAATCAAACAGACAAACAAACAGAAAAAGAGCGAGAGTGACGAAGAGAGTGAAAATAAAATAAAATAAATGCTGAAAAAAAGAAGAAAATACGTCTATTCTCATTAATATTGCGGGCATTTATTTATTTATGCCTACTTCATACAGACCCATCAATTTTATTTGCCACGATTTGCGTTTGGCGACTATATTTCCTTGTCAATATTGCTGTTCGAGCAATATCAATGCTGAATTTTATTTGTAGCGATAAAAAATTCAAAATGGAAGTGAAGTGAATATTTTCTGTTATTCCATGTCTCTCACTCTCTTCCTCTTTTAGCCCTTGGGTGAAAAACCAATGTGATTGTGCAATGTATTTTAGTCATGAATATTTTTAGTCTCTCCATTTTTTTTTTGGTCGTTGTTGTTGTTATTGGCATAGATAATTTCAATATATTTGGTTTTTATCACATCACACAGCAATGACGTTGTTTGCTGCTGACACTAGGTCAATACCAGATATTCTTTTGCACCCGTTCCCTTCTCATTCAGTCGTTCGTTTTTTTTTTAGATAAGTAATAAAAAAAATGGACGCGGCTGGTGTATTCTTTTTTTTTATTAAAATATCAATTTGTGTGAAATTTTCAGTAAAATTATATTTGTTTCGAATGAAATTAATCAGCTCGGAAATTCCATTTTGATCAATCGTATTGAGACAAACAAAAATTCTAAATGCAGGTTTTTCATCAGTTCATCAAGAAATTGATTTTTGTTTTTTGTTTTTGCATCAATCGTCGATGAATGCCAGAACAAAACATTCTTTCGAGTTTTCTTTCGTTCCAAAATTAGAATCGTTGTTAATCGATTCTAATATTCAAGAGTCAGTGTGTGAAAGGCAGCCGAAAAAATCGATCATCACAAAATCAATCGGCCATTATTATGTTTTTCTTCGAAAATGTCGGTGCTTTTATTCTATTTAAGACATGGAAATTGCGAAAGGCGGTACGAAAAAAATATATGAAATAACGTCAATAGCAGAACCATTCGATAGTGACTCTTGTTGGCTTTTTACACCAATGACACCCAAACACAATGAGCCAGAAGCTCAGTGCTGACCATAAGTGTTGATGTTGATGTGTTTTAACAATAGAAACGGTTTCCTTTCCACCAAACATCACTTACGGACAAATTCATATGAACGGCGTGCACACAATTGATGTACTTGATACCCCCGAAAGACGATTTCAAACGGTCACCTAATGGATATGAAAGAAGTGAACTCAATGAAACTGGTGTTGAATTGTATACGATGACATAAAAAAAAAGCAACAACACTCTAACAAATTACCATTTTCTTTTTCAGTGAATCGCAACAATATCACGCGATGAAGCCATAAAATTACTACTAATTAAAATAATGTATAAAACGCTTGTTGCCCATTAAAGTGTCACAATATTTCTATTCAGCACTGATTCCAGGGTGATGATGTTGTGTGGTCAAGTGTTTTTTTTTTTTTGCAAAAAAAAAAAATAAAAACACAAATCCATCGCATTTGTTGGCATGGACAAAAAGTTTCCGTTTCATTTTCGCTCTCATTGAATTGTCGATGAATGCGGAACAACTTAATGCTGGCTGAATCAAGAAACCCCAAACAATTGTTCAATAAAAGTTGATTTTCATTATCGATTTGTTCTTGTGCGTGTGTGTGTGTGTGTGTGTATGTACACAGAATTGGGGGCGAAACGAACCAAAAAAAAATTGTAGCATTGAAAAGATTCCTCACACGAACTAAATTAAGGAAAATAATAAAAATGGAAGACAAAAGAACGACAACAACAATAACGAGAGAAAGGCCAGAAACAAAAATTCTTCCCGAAATTTTGTGAATGAATTCGAACGCAACCCGCATAATAATCGAAACGAATCGCAAAACAAACACATTAAAAACTGTGCACAAGTGTTTGTATGTTTGCGTTTCAGTTAAACACATAAAAAATGTACATGGCAATCGATATACATACATATCGTATGCGTGTGTGTGAGTGAGTGAGTGAGTGTGTGTGCATAATATATAAATGTTATTTAAACCGTATTACTAATTCATTTCCGCCCTCGTGGCCAACTTTTACACAATCCGGTATAAATTCGACAATTAATTACATTGAGAGTAATTTGTACGCGTTCTGTTCAGTCGCTTGAAAAGCTCTTTGAGTACATGGTAAACACTGCCACTTTCTAAATAAACCGCTTTTTTTGCACAATGGACGCTTGTGCTCTCTCTTTCTCTCTCTCTCTCTCTTTCTCCCGTTCGCATCAGAAGTTCGATTTTCCAAAGCGTGCTTTGAAAATGTTACAAGCCGCCCGATTGTGTGTGACATTGTATTGATGACGATGGTGTGCCGGTGTCTGTGTCAGTGCCAATGTCCCATGCTCGATGTCGATTCTGTACTGCGTTGACCGGACTAGACTGGATCGGACAGAACATATGTGAGAAAAAGCAATTTTTGTTTTGTTGCTGGTGCGTTTGATGTGTCGTCCGTTGTACTCTGGCTTGTCCATCACATCAACCAAACGATCGTCATGTGTGCACACGCAATATCTCTCGTTCTATCTGTTCGGTATCGATATACCGTTTTGGGCAACAACATTCACTTGTACTTTTATATCGTATTCATTTTCACCCAGTATTCATGGTTCGTTTCTCGTTCGTATCAATAATTTAGGTTAAATACGTTGACGTGAACATGTTAACCATCACACATCAGTCTATGTCTATGTCTAATCAGATTAGATGCATTCGATTTATGTTATTCGCAATATTGATATATTGTTCGAAAATGTTTAATGCATAGTCAATGTTTAATATTCAACCACATGTAAAAGTGATGCGTGCTTGAGTGTAAAGCCTCTCTAATCGGTCGATATATGTTGTGTGTATTGTGCGGATGGTACAAGTGGTGAACGGTTTCAGGGTTCAGTTTTGATGCTTGATGTTCTTCCGCAAGCATTCTTTCTCTTTCTCTCTCCCTTTCCTTTTTCTCTCGTTCGCTCTCTTTCTCTCTATTTTTCCTCAGTATCTCTCTCATTCCCTGTGTTCATACGCTATTGTGTATATGGGTGTGTTTTGCCAATTCTCGTCATTCATTTTTCATGTCGATCAATTCAGCCGGACGTAGTTTGGCACACTTTTATCAATCACATTTCTTATGCCGTAACGTCAAACATCCGAAGTTCCTCAAATAAATGACATTTCAAACTAATGGCCACCTTCGATTTTCCTAATCGCTAGCGATTACACATATGATATCCATATGCGGAATGTTTGTTTGTTGAATACACACACACACATTTATTTATTCATTGGCTGTGACTGAAGTTTGCCAACAATTAAAGGAATCAAGTGTCCGAGGCACAATTTGGTCCTCAAAAAGTTGTACATATTGCATTGGCTTCGTATTCCAAACGGATGAATTAGAAAATGACCTCAAGCGAAATCCATTTTTATGCTGGCATTTAAGCGACAACAAATAAATCGATACACTTGAAAAAAATATCGACACACGTACAGCGCTACATTATACGATGGGAGATCTGGATATCGGAATATCGTATGAGTATTGTGTGTACGATACAAACATTCATTCATATGAGAGAATTAATAACAAATAGTTTCAACAAGCCAATGTTGAACAAGGTGATGAAGCAACATTCGGAAGATCAGCACAGTTCATTTCATTGAAGTGAATCGTTTTGTCGTACACTTTTTGTTCTATCGAAATCTGTGCTGATCATGATATTTTGTCAATTTTTGATATAATTTCCAATTTTATCTGAATCTGTGAAATCTGAATTTAAAAAAAATAACCGCACGGAAAATCATGTGCTTTTTTGTTTCACCATGAAGCTGTTCGATTTTAATTTTCGAATCAATGATTTATAAAATCATTTTCCAAAAGTAGTCCTCGGTGCGATTTTGTTGTTGTTGTTTTTGGTGTTTTTTTTTTTATAAATTCGTGGATGAAAATATTTTCATCGCGTTTGCTAGCGACAAACGATGTATTCTGTGCACCGAATGCATGATGGGATTGATAGGATTATACAGCAATGATATCAGCATGAAATAAAAACAAAGCACAAAAACGTGCACAGTCATTTTTATAATAAACGCTGAACGCGTGGTGTTGTTACGCAATGTTTTTATGCAAATGTCAATGTGTTCGTGTGTGTGTGTGTGTGTGTGTGTGTGTGTGTGTGTGTGTGTGTGTGTGTGTGTGTGTGGGGCTATGCGCTGCTGCCGCTGCTGTAAGCTGTTGTGTGCACCAAACGCACTTACATTTGGCATGTGTATGATAACCAAACGTCATTTGATAAGAACAAAACAACCAGAAACAACAACAACCAAAAAAGATTGCCGCTCGAATTGTTGGTGTGTTCAAGCATTTTGTGGGAAAAAATATGAGAGAAAAACGCTCATGCATACAAATGTCTTGATTCAATTAAATGATGAAATCATTATGACTTTTTACAATCGAAAAGTGCATTAAAAAAAGAAGCTTTATATAAATGAGCAGAAGGGGTTAATAACAACAACAATGCTTAATTTTTTTTTCGTTTTTTTTTATTATTATTCTCATTTGACAAAAAAATACTATAAAATTGAAATATCAGCGTATTCAAAAAAAAAAAAAAAAAAAAAATGAAATTATATGGGCGTTGTACATTTAAAAAATGATACGAACAAAAAAAAGTACAACAACAACCAAAAATTTGTGTTCCATGCCATTATGGGAAAAAGGTGGCGCGTGAGAAACAAAAAAGGCAACACACTCATCGAATATGCTTTCATGTGGTAATATATCAGTGTATTTCATGTCGTTTTGCTCAGGCATTGCAAATAATTATTGTCATTTTCATTATTTTGTCTCCTGATTTATTTTCCATCGGGCGAAATTACGTTTGCGGCAATATTTTTGGTTCCCGTTTAAAGCGTTTGAATAACATTCAAATTGATAATTTAATTTCAACAGATTTCTGCTGCTTTTCATTTCTTTTTTTCATTTTGGATGAGGACAAATTATTAACGATGCACACCGACGCATTAAAAAAACAAACCATGAATGGCTTATTCGCTTTTTTCCATCTCCCTGTTATATAATATAAAACAATTAAGCTAATGAGATAAGAACGATTCGATTGTCGCACACTGAAAAATCACTTGGGACAGACGCAAAATTAGACGTAAAATAGTAGATAAGACAGCATCACATAATTCAAGACCGTTTCATTTGTTCGTTCATCCGTTCGTTAGCAACGTTTTGTTGAGCTGTTGAGTCCGTTTCTCTTCCTTTCTCTCTTTATGGCTCTCTCTCTCTCTCTCTCTCTCGCTCTCTCTCTCTCTCTCTGTCTCTCTCTCTCTCTCTCTCTCTGTGTGTGTTTGTGTGTGTGTGTGCGGGTTTGTTATTGATATCGTACATACATGAAACACTAGATATAAACAAAGGGGAGAGAAAACGCTCTAGAGATGCTCTCGGTAATACGGTTTGAAAACTGTCCAAGTGAATGCACATACCCAATTTATTAAATTGGAACAACGAACCAAATTAATTGGGTGGGTTGTGTGTGCACACATACACAATTCCATTTGGACGAATGCATGTCTTGCTTACAGTTTTCTCTCATTCGATCGACCGAATTAGTCTTTTCGTTCAATATTCTTGTATGTTTTTTTTTTGGTTCTGTTTCTTCTTCTCCTTCTTTTGTCGATTTAATTCGTTAGCCGTGCGTTACTGCCCGCTCTTCGATATGGATGTGTCACAAGATAATGTGAAAAGCCGCTTTACGCTTACCATAAGCAGATGAAAAACTGAGACCATAAGGAGATAGGAAGCACTGAGTGTTTGAGTATCGAGCTCAATACAAATAACAAACGAATAAATAAATAACCAAAAAACGTATACGCACACACAGAAGAATCACGATATTTAAGAGGCTAAAGCTCTTCATGCGAGCACCAAAAATTACATTTGGAAAGGAAAACAGATTATTTTAAAATTCATTGTTGTTGTTGTTTTTTTTTGTTCATCGTCATCATCTTCCTCTTGTTCCATATTGTGTGTGGGTGTGTGTGTGTGTGTGTTGAACGATGATATACGTTGGACACCGAGTATTCTATACGGTGAAAATAAAAGAAAAAGAATCACCTACCGTTCGGTTGAATAAAAGCCATGCGTTGTGAACAAAATGTATGAATCGACCATACAAGTACGATGATGATGAACGAACAAAATGAAAGAAAAAAAAGCACCAACAACGAAGAAACAAGATTTGACTCTTGAAGGTAGGGTCTGGAATATTAAGTAGTGATAACAATACTATTTCACTTGAAATTCGACTCGAGATGAAAATCAAAACACAAACCGCACTCATTCATGGTGAGACACAGTGACAAAATAGCAACGACATGAATAAAATATCCGCATTCTGTGCAAATGAAAGAGACCACGAGAGAGGCACAGATGGAGACAAAGATCAACACACATAAATGCTGTCCACAAATGTTATTTCTTCGTTGCCTGCTCTTTTTCTGCTTTCCCCGCCCCATGAAATGTACAACGACGGTGAGCTACCGTTACCGTGGTGCCCGGCTCACTAAACTTATTTTATAATCGTATGATTTTGCATTTATTATCAGGCTGTATTTTTGCTAAATAACCAAGAAGTATTAGCCTCCGTAAATGCGAAGCTACTTAAATGAAATTAAAAACAAAAAAAAAGTAATGTTAACGTAAATGTCGGTGGTTGTTTGTCTAATGCTTGGTGAATGATATCCACACAACAGAGCTGAGCTTATGAGGCACGCATATCACTAGCTAAAGATGCTGAACCCACGACCCATCGAAATGTATGCGTGTGTATGTGTATCCGTAAGTGTGGGTCTCTTCTTCTCTGTTTCCTTCTTCTTTTTTTTTTCAATATAACAAATCACAAAAACATCCTCGCTGATAAAATGTTGATCATGTTTTGAGATTTAAAACCAAACATTGACTCGTTTTTATTCAACGAACTGAATCCAAATCGAAAATCTCATTTGAAATTGTTCTATGCTCTGCTTTGATATGCATGGAATTTGATTTCAAGTAATTTTATTGATTTTGTTGGTTGTTTTTTTTTTTTTTTTTGTTATGTGAAATCCAAATGAAAGCGAATCGGTCATTGAGAATGGTGAGCGGCAGCGTGGTTGGCGGCGGTGGCAGTGTATTTTTCATTTCATTTTCTCTAATAGACAAATCGAAGACAGCATCAATTTCAAGACGCGCACTCACAAATTCACTTGAATGAATCGGCGTGCTGAAAACTGTATCGACGATGAATTTACCAAAAATCAATTGAAATGTATAGAGTTCGGTGTGTGTGTGTATGTCATGTTCAACATGTGAAAATAATAAATGCCATGACACGTGCCGCATATTTTCCATATACTCAGCAGTATATGATTCTTTTCAAGCAGAAATTAATTTTGCCAACTCGAGTTTGTTCAACTGGTAACTGGTTTTGTGATTATCGTGAATGCGCTAGGCTTGAGCAAGAATAATAATAATAAAAAAAAACGAAAACAAATCACAATCGTAAACGAAATCGAAATCGGAATATAATTTAAAATGAGCCAAATACAAATCAAACCTGAGAAAAAAAATGCAGTAATTGAGCGCGCGCCCATAAAAAAAAGGACCACACAATTCAAATTGAAATCAAAATAAAATCGTAAAACAATCTGTAAATAGATGAAATGTTTCCTTGCCCTTGAATTAAATTCAAATCAAATAAATCTACAATATTATAATGAATACATAAAAGGGAATGAACGTTAAATCGAATCAATATTTTTAACCTTTTCCATCGACTCGACTGGTTGGGTCGTTGAAATTGACGATGATGACTAAAACGACAGAAACGCGGATAAGTAAGGAAAAAAAACAGCCAAAAAGAATAAAATAAAATAAACGAAGAAGAAGAAGAGAGAAATAAAAAAAAGAATACACTGAAAATCGCTTTTTGAGCTCACCATACTTTTTGGTCCTCGAGATTAATGCCGTCGGATTTTCGTTGATTGTTGTTGATTGGGCGGTGTAAAAATGCTCCCCATTTAATATCGGTTCCATTAAATTGAAATATGTCAAGAGGCGTTTTCTTTTCGATTTTCGTAATGCTCCCACTCTCTCTTTCTCACTTTCTCATTTCAAATGAACGTCAAGAGCGCCAGTTATACTCTACGCGAATACATATTACGCGTTTGCTGTTGATTTGACGGCGACCGATACCGTTATTCGCAATTTTATCTTGAAAATTGACAAGCATTTCAGTTTCTGAAAATGACGCAAAATTTAATTGAATTGCAAATAAGCTATATGATTGCACAGTGGAAATTTTTGCAGTGCGGATTGAATATATGCGACCCGGCTGTTGTACGATTAGCGCACTCCAAGCCAATTTGAATCGGATAAAATTTTCAATTCGGTCGACGGGCATTCGGCAGCATCCAATTTGGCGATTGCCATTCGTAACAAGCTGCGAAAGACAGCAACAAATAACAATAACACAACAAAAAAAAACCCTCAACAATAAAATGATGAAATGTGACATTGTTCCAAATGGAATATAAAATCTTGTATTTCAGTACACTGATAACATACATATATATATACAAATACATACAAAAACCCAGCTTTATTTATTTTTTTCACATCGAAATTTAATAACTAGACATCGTTGTTGAGAAAATGTTGTGGAAAAGGTATATATTTCTTTTCATGGGGATTGCATAAAGTTAATCATTTGATTGGGTCGTCTTTACACGAACCAGTTAAATCACATAAAATATATATGGTGTGTGGAAACACTGGGAAACGAAACCTGAAGAAATGTATCCAAATCATTGACTGATATATCCTTAAATCAACCGCGATCAAGATGTTGGTGAACTTTTCGCCGAGAGCAGGCAACATAAATCAGAGTGAAAAGAGTGAGAACTAAATTCGGTTTGTGCACTCGCCCATGAACATTTTTCGTAAGCAATATTTCATTTTTGTTGAAATATTTTGTTTGGCTGGTTGTTTCTCTCTCGCTCTCTCTCTCTCTTCTCGTTCTCTTCGTTTGTTAAGCATTTCGACCCCTTTGAATGTGGCCTCGGATTCAGCCAGCCATTCAGCCAACCCGTCCAACCAGTGACTACTTAATACGATACTAACACATCATGTAGAAACATTCATAAAGCGTTAAATATACCATCTCGTGTGCCGAAAATGACGAAGGACTAAAGTTCACCTTTTCTTGTGCCGTCATGTTTGCGAAATGTTGTTAGTTGTTGAATTTATTAGTGTACGTTTATTGTGTTGGCCTATCGAAAATAAAGCTCAAGCAACACGTACTTTTTTTTATTTGCAATGCTTTAGCGCAGCTGGCAGTAGCGTTGGCGTTTTTATGAGCCTACTTTTTCAACCATTCGAAAAATAAGTAGCTGAGGCTGTGTGTTTACTTGAACAAGCTGATGCTGAAAAAAACAATTCATGCGTTTACAATTTGGTGCTCTCTCTCTCCCTCTCTCTCTCTCTCTCTCTCTCTGTACTCACTCGCTCACTCATTCTCCTTGGGAAGTGTTCGTGTGTTCAAGTGACAAGCACTTTGAGGCTAACAAACATTCACGCTCGCATATGTGCTGGGCAAATGCACTTGAAGTCTTTTCTTGAATTATTCACCAGTGCAAAAAAAAGAGAAACGAAAGAGAGCAAAGGGTGAAAATGGCAGGACCATGCAATTTTTCACTCTTTTTGCTTCCTCAGTGTGCTATTGCCGCTGAAAATCAGAGGCGCACCGGAAAAATGGCAGCAACATTCCAACAGAATATCCTATGGAGAAGACCCATAGTGTTTCAACACGTTGTTACTTTCAATGCTGCTTTTGCCATTGGCAGCTCATTTCTGTGAATGACAGCTAATATGTTGCGGGGAAGAGATTTCGATTTCTCGTCCTTCCTTTTTTGTTGTTGTTGTTGTTGTTGTTCTTAGTTGTTCAGCTTATTTGCTACATCGTCATTCCAAATCAAAACATGTTAGTCAAATGAAATATATTTGGCGGCGAATAGCGCAACCGAAAACTTATTTATGGAATGCGGCATACATGCTGCTTTTTACTTTATGAATCATCATTCGTTGAATATTGATTTCCGTCTCACCGAAATGTAATCACAGTTTTCACGTCATGTTGTTACTTTAGTAAACATTTGCCGAAAATTTTCGAAATACATCCGACACTTTCATTCGCCTTACTAAAATAACAGTTTTGACCTGAAAACCTTTAAATGATGATGGACAGTTCCGTTCGATTGTGTCGACCTTTGACCAAAACACACACACACACACACACACACACACACACACAATTTTCATCATTATATTGAACATGATTGAATTGCTGCAAGTGAAGTGAAACACATTTATCTAGAGTCAGCAAGTCATGAATGGAAATACCGAAATCATTCTTATCCGAAAACAATTGATTGACATCACACCTCAAGATATATAGCAAATTTGCACAAGCAAAACATAAATGGAGCAAATTAAAACATATTTGATGTTTGATTAGAGTCGCATGCATGTTATAATTGACGTGAAATGTGTTGTTGACATATTCAAAGCTCAAAATTTGAAAAAAAAGACTTGTTATTAGCCTAGAGGAAGTGGTGTTTTTTTCAAGTTGCGTTTTAATTATCTGAACCCAAAAAAAACCATTGAATGTTGCAGTTATATCCCCTGCCATTTTCATATCTATCTTGAAAACTGTAGAAAATCTTGTTTTTTTAATCAATTTTAGTGACTGTTCAAATGCTAAGAGCATTTTTATATAACAATAGACTCTTGATAGAAAAATATATATATATATTGCCGCTTATGGCACAAAAAAATAAAATCGATATATTTTTAATTTATCCATCGGATAAGAGAGAGAGAAAAAAAAGTCGACTTCAATATCATTGAACGATGAAAATGGTGTGCTTGCTCGATTTTGTTCGTAGTGAAATTTTGAATATATGGGTTTCGATTTTGGGCTTTCGGGTTTTAGCTTTTGCCGTATTTTCATTACGGTTTTTTTTTCTTCAATTTTACTCTCCCTCTTTCGTCTGTTCTCTGGCAATTTGCATCCATCTTTCATTTATAGGTTATTACAAACTTAAAATGCTTACGGTTGAGGAACGCACCACACTATAGGGATGCGATTTCGAATGAGCATGAAAAAAAAATAGAATGAGAACGCGGCGAATATATACCAGCAAATATTTGCGATGTTGCCTTTCGATTAGCTTCGAAATTTAGCCAAAAGCCAAGTATTAACCGCTGATATTAAACCATATCGAAGGTATTGCAGGAAATTTGTACTGCGGTGTAATGTTCGGTTCCATTTTTGAATCAACATTGCCGCATGATTCTTTTACTTGTCGTCTTTTTTTTACGCACGATATCGCACCATCAATTTTTTTTTCCCGATTTTTATCTAATATCATTATGTATACATATACATATACTGAATCTGTACTTAGGTCTTGAATGTACTGCAATGACTTCGAATCTTTAGACCCTTGGCAATTGCGATGGCAAAAGAATGAGTCGAGAGAGGAAGAGAGAGAGAGCGAGAGAGAGAGAGAGAGAGAGAAAAATCGACATTCAAGCCAGTGAAGACGATTTAGGATGATAAATATGGTCTCTCATTTGGGACACTTAATACATGTGTACGCTGTACGCCCCGTGTGCAAATAAAACTGACTGATTCTTCTATCAAAAATAAGCGATTTTAGTTGGCCATTGCTCGATTACAGTTGATTCAACTGAGTTGAATATATTTCAACCGAATGTCCAAATTCAAATTTAGTCATTGAAAGTCGAAATTTATCGAAAATCTTCTATATTTGTTCGAAACAATCACTTTTAACCAGCCAAAAACACATCTCAAATGCCCAGCTAATCGATTTTTTTTTTCACATGGGAATTTAAAAAAGTGATGTATTGAAACGGGCGATAGAAGCATAAAAAAAGCCATGGGATCTTGTCTTTGCTTAATAATTCACGCACACAGACAGTAAGGTGTAATTTTCAGCGAACATTCGAATAAAATGAATAGGAAAAAAAATGACGGTTCGAAACGATGAGCGAGACAGTAAACGAGAGAGAGAGACCGAGCAAAAGGTGAAAAATCCTATTAATTTTTTTGTTCACCAGATTTCAATAGGCTAATAAAAAGGCTTTATATATAACAATTTTGTGGGTGTGTGTGTGTGTGTGTCTGCTATCATCTTTTTCTCATTTTGGCGTTCATCGTTTTGTAGTTTTCATTGATGTTACAATAACTTATATAATACAGTTTTCATTTTTAATTTGGATGTTACTGCATAGGGAATGGGCGCGCATACAAAATGCTCTTTCCACCTCGTTTTTCAGTTGCCCATTACAATCGAACAAGAGAGACACTGGGTTCATCGCCAATGGAATTTTGATATGCTTGCAAGAGGCTAGCACACAAAACCCCTATTCACACATAAAATAAATTAAAATCAAACACGTGAATAGCTTTATCAGCAAACGTAAAAGGTTCGCATATTTTGTCCACAAAAAAAAAACGAACACGAGAGATGAAAAAAAACTTTGTGAAATTTTTGCATGGGACGGTTTTTGGTAGTATCGGCCAGATACCAACATAAATTAACGTAACGAATGAAAGGAGAAAGTAGAAAAAAAAAATTACCAGCAGAAAAAAAATGTGAGGAAATAAATTTCCCAGAGACACGATAAAAAATACACACACACATACAAACAGGAATGAACATGCAACGGTTTTCCGTTAACGGTTATTCTATGCGAGATTCACTAAACACAACTTTTAATTGCTTCATCGTTTCTTTTCCTCTCTGCACTATGGTTAAAATTTGATTGATTTTGAATACGTTGCACGTGTTATGCATGCTGAACGAGAACGCAAGAACACTAATAGCGACAGCACCAAACTAAGGTTTTTAAAATCGACAAAAATCACAACTCGCACGTGAAATTGACATTGCTGCACAAAGTTTCTCTTTTCAAAAATTCAGCCAAATTATCCAGAGTGTATTTTTGGGATAGCGCGCAACAGTTGACAACAATTGTTGTACGCCATTCACTGCGCTTTATGCGTATTTAAAACGATTTAAGAACAATTCCTAGGACTGTTGTTATGAGTAGTCATAATCAAAATGTATGACCGGAGGGAAAATCAAAGTTCCACCAACGTTTTACATTGAATGTGTGTGCAGTGCATCTAACGCCTCATTGCTGCTGCTGCTGCTTATACAATTGCTGCCCCTTGAAATGGAACACGAATATTTTGAAACGAAGCTATTTACCCGTGCGCTCGCTTCTCATTTACTACTCTTGGCTACCTCGAACTAGGTGCGAGAATGAACATTTATGGCATTGTTAACAAAACTGCAAAATAGATTTCAAGTGTATAAAATTGAACGTGTAATTTATACCAGAACCAGAGCGAATGAGATGTAAAAAGCACCGTTCCAATAACGATCGTTGTTGGTTTCACTTTAGTGCTTTCGAAAAATGCCATTAGCACACAACGGCCAGACAACACAAGTTAAGCACTGGCAAAAATTGTGTTGCGTTTGCATTTCGCACCGAGAGAGACAGAGAGAGAGAGAGAGAGAGAGAGAGAGAGAGAGAGAGAGAGAGAGAGAAATGAACAGGCTCTTTGGCTTTATCGCAAACTAATTGAAATCGATATTTAAAATGCAAATAATATTAGTGAGTTTGTTTTAATTTAAAAATATTGGCAGCAATTGCTAATTGGATGGAAGCATTGCGCGTATATATTATATACAACACACAAACACACATACACACACACACATACAGTCCGAAATATAATAAATCCCATAAATTACGTATCGAAATGTAGGTGGACCGTGAAATTTTATGAAAATGAAAATTGAAACACATCAATTCATAAAAAAAAGGAGCAGCACAGTGTTCGGCCAGTGTACACTGCGGCAAAAGATCAAATAGCTCAAATTTACACCATATCATGTGATTCGCCTCATATCATATTCAATTTCACTTATTAATTATGTTAAATTCGCCATTTTCAAATTCAATGCAAATGGTGAAAGAAAAGGTGAGAAGAACCAAATTATGATAATTTTTTTCCGTGAGAACGAAAAAATGGCGTGACTACATCAATTGATTTGATTTAAGAAAATTGGTTGTTTAGCATTTGGCGTTTGCTATCAGCCAGATGATTTTTTTTTTTTTTTTTGTATTTCGACGGTGAGTCACGAATACTGATGGGTGAATGAGGCAGGCAACCCTCCTCCTTCCAAACAAAAAACACGGTCACATCGTCTTTGAGCTTTGACGATATCGTTCGTGCTCGACACTAAAATTGCAAAATTCAACCCATAACGATTAAAGCGGATAATGTTGCCTGTTTATGTTTGGCATGCATTTAAAGTGTGTGTGTGGCTGTATGTGGCTGTTGGCTTTTGCCATCCAAAAATTGAAAATTGAATAAAAATTGCGAACATTGTCTCGGCAAGTGGGTAACCGTGTGGCTCTCCAAAAATGCTATTTCGAAAGCACATCAGCCACCGTGGTCACATTATGCGAACTAACACATTTTATTGTCTTGTGGTTCATCCGTTTACATTTCGCTTCATGCCAAAAATATTTCCGTTATCGACGATGCTGTATGTGTGTACTTGGCAATTATGTGCGCTTCATTGGAAACATTGAAACATGTCGGCGCGGTTGATGAGTGGCTATATAAATGATAGAAACATGTGCTGATTTCCACTCTATCTCTCTCTCTCTCAGCCAGTATCCTCACCATTTTAACAATGTAAAACCATACAAATGGTTATTTTAAACGCATAAAAAAAAGATATTTCGGCGTGAAAGGAGCGCGTTTTTTTTTTGTCGGCAAAGCGATATTAATAAAATTTGCATCGAATTTTTTGTGTGTGGTAGCAGCGCGCATTCTTCTTCCTGATTTTCCGATTAATGGATGTATTTAAAGCGAAATTCTTGTAAATTTCATTTTTTTTGTGAACGTTGTTGCTGTTGCACAACATGCCTTAATAAATTCATTCATTTTTTTTTCTGTTGTTTTTTGTTTCTGTCGTGTCGATAATCATGACAATAGCGGTAATAAATTTTACCGAAAAAAAAGAGAGTGCAAATAAAATCCCTGAAATTCTGAACAAAATAAAAACTGAGCGCATAAATTTATTACTGAAAAATTGTCAGATTTGGATTATGCTTTCTTACTTGGTTTTCTATTCCGTAATTGGACGAGTGTTTGTTCAACACTGTTTGTATGAGCTCATTATGGATTTAGTTTGGATTTCACTTTATTGAATCACCTTTGCCACGTTTCTGCCCTACATACAATCCCCGAACCACTCCCTCCTCCCCCCCGTCCACCTCTGCACACACGCGGCTCACTCTCTCCCGCGTTGTCAAAGTAACATTAAAACATAAGGACCACCATCTGCTACACGTTGAAAGTCTTTATGGTGAACGGCATTGTTTAGAGTTCGACACGATTCATTTGCAATCGTTTCTCGATCTCAGTTGTTGTTGTTGTTGTTGTTGTTGTTGTTGTTGTTTGTACTTTTGCTCTTGGCTCCCTTATTCTTATTAGCATTCAACGTTGTGAGAGAGCTTTAGCACAAATCTGTCTATAAATCATTTAATATGTCAGATAGTAGCGACCGTCAACTCAAGTCCATAAATCTACAATCAACTTCTAATACAACATCATGATAAGTTATCGAACGTGTTGAATTCGACAAGGCAATGCTATAACGGCACCAGCGGCCCATTTGAGTGAAACCAAAGTGAATTGTGAATCCTTTTTGCATAAACAGCAACCACAGCAGCAGCAGCAGCAGCAGCAGCAGTAACAGCAATTGAAATGATAATAGCTTACAGACGGCTCATAAAAAAAAAACACCATTTCTCCGCCATCGAAATTACAATGAGCAATATGCGATGAACAGAAGTTTAGGCTATAAATTACTTTTAATATTTTTCGTTGTGTGCTTGTGAATGACATGTATGAAAAACGCATTCACATCACATGCTCGTTTACATTTTATGCTAACAAACACTCTTGGCTTGGCTTTTGCCATTCGCTTTCGCTCTCACACTCACCACAATGACACACGAATGTCAACATGATAAATTTGTCGTGTATTCATACGCGGACATTATTTTCAAATCAGCGTCATCTTGAGGCTTTTAAATGTGTATCTCCCCATCGGGAAATGTGTTCAATAAACCAAAACTTGAACCGTTTCCATTTGTTGTTGTTGTTGTTGTAGATGAAATTTTGGAAACTAATTTTCCGAACCGATTTAATTGTGTTTTGGCAGGCTTAACTGCACTGTCACATTTACATTTGAATCAGTTAAAATAAAATTTCGATTGTATTCATAGAAATTGAATTTTCTATAACAATGCAATGCAATCGTTTTGAAGTTGGTTTTTTTTGAATTTTTTTTTTAGTTAGTCCATTGTCGTGTGCAGCGCAAGCATCAATAAAGCGTGTTGTGTATTGTTTGACACAAAATGATATCTAAATCATTTTAGCCGCAGTACAATTGAAAGTGAATTGTGCCTGAACAAAATCGACTGCGCCAAAAAAAGACAGGACAGGATTTAGGGAGAGAGAGAGAAAGAGAGAGACGAAACACATGCAAACAAAAGCAAACGAACGCTAAATTCGCATTTGGTGTGCCATTGTTGACTGTTTTTACTTGTAATGTCAATTATAAGTGTCTATTCCATTTTATGTTTCGCATAAGTGGTAAGAGCACCAACAATAATATGTATCTAGCGAATAAATCACTGGAAAATTTAAAGCTATCAACCACAAACATTGCTAATAATGGCAAACTTGTTCGTTTAGTAGTGAGTTCGTTTTTTTTTTGTTGGGTGGTGTTTGGTTGCTTTCATATTTTTCCCTAATAACGAAGCACCCAGCACTGCAATCAACGACACAAAGTGATATAGCATTCCAAAAGGCTGAACAGAATGAAAAAAGAAACCACAGTAGAATTCATAAACGCCCACAAAATTGTTTGTTTTTTTTTTTATTATTATATTTTCTGCTCCCTTCGTTAATATTGTGTGTCGGTCGATTTGAAAATGTGCTCACACGAAAACTTTTCCTCTGAATTGATTCATTCCTAAGCGTATGAGGTCTATGCATATGTTTCGAAGTCATAAACACACAACGAACATGCCATGAACACACCAGTCGAACAAAACAGCAACACCAACAACAACAACAAAATCCAGAACACCGAACAAAATACCAACAACAACCGAGAAAAAATAAACAATTCGAAGAGATGACTCGCTGAATCGTTGACTTGACTTTTTGTCTGGAAACTTTATTTACTTTGGCGCTCTAAGGTGTTTTAATATTTTTACAATTACTAGCATTCCAATCTTTGGCTTTCTATGAAACAAATTTGAACGCTCAAAAGTCTCCCTAAATATAGATTGAAGTGAAATGTTCGCCACATTTTCAAGTCGGAGTATAGATTTCTCATAATGAAACATGGGATACATGGGATATTTTTAGTGACATTTTGGCACAGATTTCCAAAGCCACATGAGTATATCGAAATCTAAAGTGTATATGAATATGTGTGCGATGTGCATTTTTGCCACCGGATTCATAAATATGACTCGTCTTCTTTTTTTTTCATTCAACTCACCTTTTTTAAAAGAGAGACAGAGAAAATATAAACTCAAGAAGTTTTTATGACAAAATGCCAAAACACAATAAATAAGCCATGATATTACATTGGAAATTGTATGTTTGCCAAAATGTGTCAAATGCCTGGCTGAATGTTTGTGTGTGTGTGTGTGTGTGTA
Source organism: Aphidoletes aphidimyza (assembly GCA_030463065.1). Lineage (NCBI taxonomy): Eukaryota > Metazoa > Arthropoda > Insecta > Diptera > Cecidomyiidae > Aphidoletes > Aphidoletes aphidimyza. Next base: position 31,827,693 of record CM059998.1, on the reverse strand, counting down.
GAGGTGCAGACGAGAAAAAGTGAACATTAAATTGTGCCAAAACACTAGGCCAGTAGTAATCAGGAAAGTGCTTACGAATGAATGCAGCGCAAATGCTTTGTTGGATGGGGTACAGGGAAATAAAATGGGAACAGTTTTCATAACAGAAACATGAACATCGAACCAACAAAATTACAGCAGAATATTCCAGCCAATGTGATTTCTTCATCCAGCCATGGCTCATAATTTAGGGCAAACAGTCAATAGCAAGAAATGTGGGATGAAGACTTTTAAAGGGTTTTCAAATGGGAATTTCTCTTTCTTCTTCTTCGGTTTTTTTTCACTTTTCTCTATTGATAGTGCAATTTCAATTTTGTATCAGTTGCATAAAAACAGATGTTTAGTTTAATGTTTGGTTTATTGAAATAAAAAAAAAATGGAATAGAAAAATTAATATTCACATCCATTCCAAACTGGAATCGGTCAAAGGTAAAATAAAAAAATACTCTTTGATTCAGAGTTCGAATATCAAAATATCCCAATCTTTTGGATGTATCAGTAGACGTTTGCAATTAAAAATATAGCTTTGAAATTGACTCTTATCATTATTGTTGTCGGTTAACCAAATCGAAATGAACATTTCAGAACAATGTATTTATTTCTTGGCCTTTGTGTGTTGTGCAATTACAGATGTAACAAACATCCCAGTGCAGAGTTTTGTTGCCGAAGCGGGCAAAAACATCACAATACCGTGTCCAGGAGTAAATGAGCAGTCACTAGTGAACGCCTTAAAATGGAAAACAACCACTACGATTGCACACTATTCAAATGGAATCCCACTTGTACACAACCACAGAGTAAGTACCATCTTTTTTGTTGTTGTTCATTTGTTTTGTTCTCTCTACGCTCTGAATTGCCACCGCCTGTGTGATTTTTTGTTTTGTTTTAATCATTCACGCAATTTTTGCTTGTATTATCAATTTTAATCAAACATACAAAAAAAAAAATCGCTATATTTTTTCAAAAGAACAAAAATTAATATGAATTCCTTTGTGCTTTGTATTCTTTTGAAAAAAAAAAAACACACAACCATCGAGAATGTTAAAAATAAATGTAAAAAGCATTCTACAGACTCTGTAGTACAGAGTTTTTCTTTTATGTGGACTCTTTTATGCATTTGCTATGCTTTGTGAACTGATTTAGACTATATTAACAAGAGGTATTTATCATTTAAGAACTGTTAATAGCTTCGAGCATCTCAACTATCTAGAATTTATGTTTCAAGTATGGAATTTCCTGTTGTCACTTCTAATTCTCTGGTTGGTCGTACCATACATAGTTCAGCTAATTTTTTTCTCTCTCGTCGATCTGTTATTTCATCATTATAAAAGAGAAAAACGAAATACCCACTTAAACTTGAATGCACCAAAATGAAGGAAGAAAAACTTTTTAGATTTGTATCTTTGGCGTTTTCTTATGGACTCGATGTAATTGTCTCAATACGAATGAATTCATACCAAAATCTAATAAACTTGAAGACACCAAACGATGGTGAACAGCAAAAAAAAGAACACAGGCACACAATCACTTCATGGAAAATTCCTTACAATCATCGGCTAAAAATCTTGAAATTCTATTCATAAGCATTTATTTTATGGAAAAATTTCTGAATGGTACTTCAAAGTTTATAGCCTTAATTATCTTAAGGGCTTGGAATCATAAGTCAAGTGGATTTCATGTTAAGGTTTTCATCCATTGTTGGCTCATTATCCAGTGACCAAAAAAAGGCAATTAACCAACAACAACAACAACGAAATAAAAAGAATCACTCATTATGAAGCTCACCACGTGAAATTTACTTTGAAAGAATGTGTGTAATATTCTGTTGGCTGAGACACACCATCGAAATACGTTTTTATGCGATATTAATGAGTCTGAATTGTAAACGGTGGAATATATTTAAAGTACAACTTGATTCTATAAAATATTTGTCTGTGGAGTTTCGTTTATTAGTTGCCTTGACTGACGTCGAGCCGTGACTTTAGTCACCGATAGGGTGCCTGAACTGTGGTCGCGAGAATATTGGTCACGATTTCATTTTGTTCGGCGATCAAAATTCATATTTAAAATTGTATTTGGTTCGCTGCGACCACAGACTCATTTTGCATTCACTTAATAATGCACACACTTCATATTGAATAACTGTGATCGAAATTCCGGGGCCAAAGTTCTCGCGACCATAGTTCAAGGAGCCTTATGATCTATGAAGTTTGAGCCAAAAATGTTAAAGTTTTTTATTCTGCTCAGAGAAAATGCAATTAAATAGTTCGGAAAATTTCCATTAACATAAAATTCATCAAATATTATAATATTTGATCATTTTCAATCGATCAGTAAAAACTGTTATCAAATTTTTTGTTATTGAATAAAAAAAAAAGCTCGCACCAACTACATAAAATAGATAAATATGTTCCAAGTTCATATTGAAAGTCTTCTAGACATAGTCTAGTTAAATACTTAGCTTTGCTGAAATAAGGTTTAAAACGCAAAAATGTGCGAACCACAAAAAGAACGAAAGAACCAGGCGAAAATATCTTTATGCATATATATTTTATATGTGACCCGATAAATTTATGAGCATATTTTTATTTGTGGCATGCAACCGAAACATGCTCACACATGCACCAGAAGAGACACATGTAAAACGCATATTGTGTAACGGAAAGATACAGCCTCGTCGTTTGGCTCTTCTTCTCAAATATGCCAGTGTGTCTGTGCATTCGCATAAATATTGCAAGCGAACAATATGTTATAACGTTTGCGCTCGTAAAACGTGTGAGCTCATAAAAATGTTCGAAAAAGAGTAACCAAATATGAATGAGTTGAGAAAAAAAAACACGATACACACTCACACACAGAAAAATAGCAGTGAACACTCGAAACATATTTGTGAAGCAATACAAAATGGATTATAATGCACTTTTTTTTATTCGCTTTCCATCGTTACCCAACGTTCACACAAACAATATATTTCGGGGGAAAGGCAAATGCATATTCATAATCACTTTTGAGGATCGTTGAGCACGAGTTACGAGTAAAAATTAGAAATGCAACACGCTGGCAGTTTATCGGTGAAGAGGAAATAAAAAAGCATAAAATTGAATGATGAGCTCTTTAAATGCAAGTGCATACAAAGTACAACATTACAAATCAGCCATACGTGCTTACATTGACTCAGCGAAGAACAAAAACAATAAATAACAACAACAACAACAACAAACATGAATGATTTAAGTGAGAAAATAACAACCATATCAAAAGACACTTTGTAAGGCTATCATAATGTGAGACATTTCGCTTGGCATTTCGGCATTTAACCATTTTTTTCGTTATTAGAACATGATACACTTTGCGATCAAACAGTTAATGGTCATGCGCTGCATGAGAATAAATGTGAACTTTTATTTTCGAAATTTAATGGAAAAGCGCTGCTGAACCACTTTTGAGATATAGATTTTTCTCTCGCCAACTTTCAATATTATAATACTTTGTGCCATTTTTTGAGCAATGAGCACATTGTTATAAGCTTTGTTTCGAAATTCGGTATATAAAACTTTGTTCACTAAAAATGTTCTCACATTTTTTTTTCTAATTGAATTTAATGACATTGCGATGAAGCTATTCACAAACATACAAATAAATCACATTTTTGTATAGCATTTCGTTTGTTCATTTTCAAAGTGAATTGTCGAACTGAGTTTCGATCTCTACTTTTTTTTCGCCCTCTTTCGCTGTGCGCAAAGTGCAACAACTACAGCATCGGGGAAAAAAAAAAGAACTGTAAGCGATTCATTTTTATTTGAAAACTATTCCAATTAAAAACGTTAATTTTACATTGACTTGTATTGAAGCCATGAAAACCATTCCAATTGAAGTTGTTTTGCTTTGCTGGTTCAGGTTCTGCTTCAATGTTTTCGCTTCGAGCGATGTGAATTGTGTGTGTGTGTGTGTGTGTTCCCTTCAGTCCTCCTCATTCTCGTTCTCGCTCGAAAACAAGCATTCATTTTCTTTTCATGCGAAATGTGTCCTCTTTTTGTTATTTTTATTTCGGGAAGGGCGGGTTTTGCGTCAGAACGGTAGAAAAATTTGTTGCAAAAAAAATTGTAAAGAAAATCTCGTTCCATTTATAAACGCATAGATTCTTATCTTGATGACGTGTTGCAGTGTAACTATAAAATTGGTTTCTCTACCGACGAACAACGACAACAACAACAACAACAAAACCAACAATAGTTAATGGTACAAAGGCCAACCGGGAAAATGCGACGCACAAAAGCTATCGAGAAAAAAAAATGAAGTATATATATGTATATATGTGGAATAGAACGAAGTGCGGACACATGAAAATCCCAAATGGAATGTGCAAAGAGAAAATAGTAAAAATAAAATTGTATCAGCACATAATGCAAAAGCGAAAACCAACGTAAAAATGGAATGGAATCAAATATGACGTGGCCAAACGTAGACCAACAGCTACCGACTACATATTATTCCATGTTAAGCAAAAGCACCACATAAAATGCAGATTTAAACATCAAAAACAATGATCATAATAAATCAATATTTTTTTCCTTTTGCCCGAACCGTTCATTGTTCGGTTTTTGGGCATTTTTGTTGTTGTTGTTGTTGTTAGCTCTTGTTTCTTTTTCTTGCACAGCACATTTCTCGGGTCCTTTTGTTCGGCTGTGTTCTTCTTCGGTGTCTTATAGTCGTTGTGCCATTACGTTCTGTTCACGCCATTGGTCTCCGTTTGTAACTCCATCCACGGAATAAATACTAATACACGATGCTATTACAAAACTAACGAAAGATCACCAACAACCATGACATTACAAAACATGCTTGAACATTTATATATATGGAACAAACAACCAATGTCAAAAGCCCATTTGTACAGATATTTGGAAAAATATGAAATTAGACAATGCATTCGTATTGTTTAATAACCAAAAAACAGTTTTCATTCGACGATATTCAGGTTTTCAGCGGTTTTTTTTTTTTAATATTTTTGCATTGTATGGACAAATGGACATGTCAATAGAACAACTTTTTATTGATTTTTTTTTTTCAATTTGACAACAAAAAATTACATTTAAAATTCCGAGAGAAAAACATTATAGTAGTTGAATAGCTAGCCCATTTCATGAATGTCAGCAAATCAATGAATATGATCTTACTGTAAAGTGCAAACAATGTACATCTGTCTAGATAACCTACCTAATTTCGTACAATTTAAACAATTTTTTAATCCAATCTAATCGAATGCATTTTTTTTCTCGCCTTCTTTTGTCCCAAACAGATGACGCTCTCACCACAAGATTTTAGTTTACAGTTTCATCCAGCATTATCAACCGACACTGCCGAGTACATTTGTCTCGTGAACGATCGACATAGTCCAGAGGCCATTATCGATTTATTAGTCCAAGGTAAGTTGAAAATATGAAAATTACATTCTTTTTCAATGTTGAATTATTTTTCGGTAATCGTTTTTCACAAAATGAAATGAGTTTTTTTTTCACAAAATGACTTACAAGACATGTGAATAAAATTGAACTGTTCGGACAAACTGATCAAAAGCAAGTGTGTTCAATAAGGCTGGTTTTCCAAGGCGTACGATTACAAATCGTACACGATCTTCTTCCATACGTTTGTAACTTTATTTGTATGGGAAAAATCGTTAACAATTGTAATCGTGCATCATGAAAAAAGAGCCCATAGACTTTTGAACTGTCTGCGACAGAGAATTTAAAATCCGTAAAAATGTTGAACAGTTTATATGTTATATCGAGCTGGTTTCAGCCATAGCTGAATAGTTATTGAAATATATCTTTTAATTTTTTTTTAAATTTAAAATTCATTGTTATTAAAAAAATGAGTTGGTTATTTACAATCACGATATTGTTTTGCGTATATTCATATGTCAACGGTAAGGTAACGTCGGTAGGCTAAAGTCCGATTTCACTGCTATTGGGTGGAAATATATACATCTAGATAGAGTTGTATTCAATTAAATACATGCTTTTGTCTAATTTGACGTGGCTTTAATAGTGTTAATTCAAACTTAGATTCAAACTAAAAACCCAACATTTTATTTTCCATATAATGAATTCACAATGCTCATTTCAATTAAGTTGCGCGAGTAAAGCGTAACGGCAAAAATGTGCAAAGTAAAACTGAATAAATAATCAAACAAAGTAATTACATAATACGAAACACTAGTTTTGGTGCACAAAAACAATTTACCGTAAAATGTTACCGAAGTGTTGTGTGACCATCATAAATGTAACACGAATTAAAGCTAACGAATCGAAAACGGTGTGGAAATGGTTTCAATGTAACATGCTGATGAAAATGTTAGCACAGAAAGTAACCAAAATAACTTTAATTCTGGGAAATCTACACGGTGTATTTTTTTGTTTTCCAATTAGAAAAAAAGTTTTCTGACTCGTGCATCATTTGACAATTGGTTGGCCCAATTTTCATAATTTTTTTTTTTTGTGTCACTGTTGAGTGCATTTGAAGTTTGCCTATGATAAAATTTATGATAATGAAACGCGTGCATCGCATATTTGTCAACGCTTCGATAGCAGTCAATCAGAGTTGCGTTAGAGAAAAAGTACTGGTCGGCAGTGCATACAGTCAAACTTATCGAACGGTGAACTTAAGTTTTGCCGTTTTTTTTTGTTACCATAAAGTTTGAACTAGTTTAACATTATTGTTTGCTACGGAAACTTCTTGTGCATTTTTTCTTTCTTTCTCTCTCTCTATCTCGCTCTTTCTTCCTCTGTTCGATAAATACACAAAAGAACTGAATAAAAGTCGTTTGTCAAGACCTTTCTCTTTTGTTTTCAAAAATTACATCGCTTCCGTCTATTGAATTGTCGTTTGAATCAACAATAGATTTCAAATCAATATCAATCATAGATTTGTAAAGCTAGTCCCGAATCAAATTTGTAGCACACATTTTCGGTTGAGTTCAGGATTTGGAAAATGGTTGGACAGTTTCGAGCTTGAGCGTATTGGATATTATATATTCGAAGGTTTCCGAACATTTTCCATTTGTTGCCATTTTGATGCAAGTCACGTAAATTTCATTCAAAAGGTGTGCAAAATGGCAAGAATTAGAGAGAGAGAGAGAGAATAAGAGCGCAAAAATGAAAACCGATTGAATTCTTTGAAGTGAACCTGAATACGTTTCGAAGATGTTGACGGGAATATCAAGAGACATAAATACAGGGGAAATAATTTTCGTTTCAAAAGAAATCTATTTAGTTGAAAATGAATGAATGAATGATGAATCGCATCTTAGTGCGAAAGATCTTTAAAATGGAATGCGTAGTGAAATGAAACGAATGCTGAAAATGTTGAAATTTGAGTCGCAATACAGTCTTGATGTCGGTATACTGTATCAATAATGCCAGATGCCATGAAATCCATGCATTCTACACATGGTTATTTGCGCGAAAATGTAGGTACCTGTTCCGGTACCTGTACCTGCACCTGCACCTGTACACGTGTACCTAACGCTCCCCCCCCCCCATTCGCACTCAAGTACATCCCCACGTACACACACACGCATGGCAAATATGTGCACTGATTACATGAGGACATGAATTAATGACGACAAGCATGTACAGCTTACCGGATTGGACCACCATAATTATGGAAACAATGTACACTAGTTTTCCTCGTTCCACTCATAAAATCGTATGTCGTCTCGTTGTAACCATTCATGAATGCTTTGCAAGCTGCTTGAGTAAAGTACAAACGAATCAAACCAGTGAAAATTTCGCATCGACAATATACAATGTCTGTAATGTACATTGCATGTAGAGGGAACATAGTTTAAAACATTTTTCCAAGAATAAAATATAGCAAGAAATTTGAGCAGTGCTCAGTGCTCAAGACTTTTGGGTTGCATTGAATACTAAAAGCTTTGCAGTGAGAACATTTTATTTTCATTTGTCAACATTGCGCCAACGATTCTGATGGCGGCCGATTAGTTGAAAATGAATTTCACTATGAACAACAACAACAATAAAACACGTCGAAATCCAAATGTAGTAAACGTTTTCATAACAAGCTTTTAGCTGAAAATTGGAAAAGAATTTAAAACACATTTAAAATGGAAAAGATGTCGTTAATTCGATACGCAACAGAGAAAGAAGCTATATATCATTTTTGCCGCGATTCCCAGTGTTCGAATTGGGTTTGTTAAACTGTTTCTGAACAGCATAATGACGGTACTCCAGGGTACATTTTGTATAAGTTGTACAGTATTTCTGTAGGGAAATTGTAATGCCACTTTAAATTCACTCAATACGCAGCGAGAAACAAATAATATAGTATTGTGAATTAAAGTATAAATATATCACTAAAATCGCCCGAAATTAATACAGTCTGGCCTCGTGTCGGTCATAACATTTTGCCCAAAATGATTGTGTACATTTGAAATAAATTTTATGAAAATGATTGGCAAATAAAAGTTGTACAAAAGAAATGCTGTGTAATTGCTTAAGCAATAATTATGTCGTGAATGCAGAAGGAGAAAGAGAGCGAGAGAGAGAGCGAGAGAGAGAGAGAGAGAGAGAGAGAGAGAGAGAGAATGGGAACCGGGCAGACAGACAGACTTACAAATGTATTCAATGTTTGATTGCGTTATCGGTCCCATTCATGTTATTATTACAAAGCATTAACTTGCTCATGCTGCGGCATGCCACATTCAATTTTCATAAAGTTAATTTCATTTTCATCACACAAACACGAAACACACATATAATACGGTGTTATTCGTTTTCACTTTACGTAGCGTTTATTTCATCTCTTAATTTTCCTACTTAACGCCAGGAATATGAAGAAGAAAAAACCAACCAACAAGTATATTCGTGTTGAAATTATTCTGAAAGAATACTTAAGCAACTTCGTCTAATAGAAAAATCAACTGAGGCACACAATCAGAGAAAGAGAGAGATTTCATGTAAGTTGAAGCTAGAGTTGAAGTGAAAATGTCAAATGCCAGCATTGAATGAAAAAAGATAGAGAATAAGAGAGAGAGAGAGAGAGAGAGAGAGAGCGGGATCATGAGAGCTGCGTTAGCAAAATACGCGCAGATGATGAAAAAGTTGTGTAAAAACCATAACGCAAAAGTTAAACATTTCCCTAGATCATTCCCTATACGAATTTAATCGTAAATTCCCATTGAACTTTTTCTATAAAGCATTTGCAGTTGAAAGGACCACAAAAAAAGCACGACGCAACTCCAAAAAAAAAGAAGAAGACGAATAGAAAGAAAAACTCTCTGGTACAATGCAAAAAAGATTTCAACCTCTTAAGCGAGTTCGTGGTTTTCATTTACGTACATTTTGATAGTCTTTAATTTGTGTGCATAAATTGTGACTTGTCGCATCTCATGGGCCGTGGCGATATCTCATATTTCTTTGCCCATTTTCGTTTGCCGTTAGCTACTGGCTGCTATATTTTTTTATGTGTCTCTTCTTCCATTTCACTGTCACAAGAATGCACAACACACAGTAAGACATGCACACACACACACACACACACACAACTCGCTCATTTCAGCTCAGCGCTACCACTTACAGTGCAACACTCATCGACTTAAATTCGTTTTCATAGTCATTTCCGCTTACGTAAACATGGTTAAGTACACACCGGTGTCATCAACTACGGAACACTGGAGCACAACTGCGAATCAGAGCTATCACTGCCAGAATGTCAAAGTAGAACGACATCGAAACCCGAATGAGACACACGACAGATAGAGAAAAATGAAAACGAGCGCACGACACATCCATACCCACTACCACACAGTGTGGCACACACACACACACATACAGTCTCGTTGAGTCTGTTGCAACAAATTTTCTCTGTTGGCAAAGCTCTGCCTCTTAATTTTGTTCGACGTAGAACGACTGACGAGTGGCGATTGAGTCATCGTTTTGCAAACTTGATCTAAAATTTACGAGCTACATTCGAGTAATACAAAATCCAAATACCAGAAAATAAATACGTTGACTTTATTCTCAGTGAATCCATACAGAATACATCGAAATGTTGTGGAACATTTTACGCTTTTTCAAATAATTTTGGCTGTTTGTTGTTTTTTTTTTTGGTTTGCTCGCTTGGACCGTTTGGATAAGTGAGTGAATGTGTGTGTGAAAGCATTCGCTTCAAAATTCATACTTTCTTGTCATGGATGCATTGAAAGACGACGATGCTACGAACCAAAATCAACCAAACAAAATGCGAAGACGAATTCAACACGAAAGACATATGTATGGTGCAAGCACAAAATACAATGACGAACACATTTTATTTGCACACAATGTTTCTGTTGCACTATTGCTCTAATTGAAGGAAATGAAGCTGTTGTACGCGTATGCGGTCGGAATGTAACGATGGCAACAATGAGCCATCGTGAATAAGACCAATTTTCCAAGATCAATTTTTCGGAGAGTTTTGAGAAATTCTATGGCTGTTACCGAGGGTAGAAATGTTTGTAGACGGATGAATGTGAAGTGTACAAATCCACCACCAAAAAGAGACCAAGTGGGAGAGATAAAGAGAGTGAGAATAGTGGCATTATAGTGACAAAACTCAAAACGCCGACAAATATAAAGAGAACAGTTGGAAGTCACTTCGAAACGCGGTTTATTGCATTCTAAAGCTCTCTATAAAATTGTATTTAATTGTAAGTGGTTACCATAATGTTTCAAATGTACGTGCTTTTTATGCATATATGTGTTATAACATAAAACGAAACGTGTTCATAGTCTTTTTGATGAGCGATTTCTTTTCACACTTGTTCGTATGCCTTCAATTAATGCTGTTTGAAATTAATATTTGTTGGGTTTTTCCTCCTGGCTGCACTTTTAATCATCTATTATTTTATCCATTCAAACAAATCAATCCATAAATCAATTGAAATTGTTGAGGAAATCATAGTCTTTTGAAATCAATATTTCTCGTCGATTTCATTTGTATTTTCATTTCGATTTCATTTGCATGACAGTTGGATGTTGGCGCCAGCAAACAAAACAAAAAATTATCTCGTTATGAATATACATATATTGTGACGAGTACTGCGATTACATCCATAGAAAAACATGTATTGACAGGTGAACTAAATACTATGAGTCAATTTATATAAAAGTATCGACGTAAATAAATCGATGTTCACATGAAAGTAAAATATTCTTGACGCTGTTCAATCTGTTTCGTTTTTTTTTTTTTGATTTTTACAGCAAAGAATTGATATTCATAAATAAAGTTAGTTGAAATTATGAAATTTCATCGAAACACATCACACTTCAAAGGTTTTTCAATGACTTGAACACTTATTAGCTCCATCTATATGCTCGGCTAATTTACCCGTCTCAATGTGTTGTATGCAGTAACAGAAATATGATTCAATTTTCAAATCTATTTTGGGAAATTAAGAGAAGAAACCGAACGATATGAAGAAAACCCCAAACATAGAGAATTTAATTCAACAAAATGAATATATATCGGATTTATCGAAGAAGATGACTTTCAAATATACGTAGATGATAAATGAGTCAATAGCCCAAATATGGGCTTTTCAAAATGCCAATAATTAGTAAAATGCTTGTACATGAATTTTATGCGGTATCAAAGGTTTTACTCTGTGGCAACGTCCACAGTCCTTTATATACCTATACAAGCATGCATTAATTTCATTTCAAAATATCTATTGATTTATTCCTATTGTTTAATGCCTGATTATATGCAACAGAATTGTGTTCGAATAAGTATTTCTTATTGAATGGAAATATTCACTTGAAATATAGTAACATTTGAGTATAAAAAAAAACAAGTGAATGTGTTCATTATTACAAAGAAAATTGAATTTCAGGTTGATTGGAATAAATTCATTAACTGGGTGCAATGTGCATGTGCATTTTGCATAGAATCTCATAGATACGTTGAATCTGTTGAGAAAACATATGGCATTCTTCAATTCACACAATTTCTATTTATCAATTTTCACCAGAGTTTATGAAAATTGAAAATTAAATCGCTTCAATTTTTGCGATAAATTCGGGAGGGAGGGGCGTGTTTCAGAATTGAAGATAGAGGAGAGTCAGCTCACCATATATTGGATATCTCTGTGGTCCATTCTGTTTCACCCAATTTATCGGGTTAATCTAATATGCATATAAAATCTTAGATTTAATCTTTGCTTTTTACTGAATTGATCTGCCAAATTGATCAGACCCAAAATAAAATGCTATTTTGAAACGTTCGGCACGTTTCAAATACAATTCCAACATCCGATACATAAATGTACTAAAAATAATGAACTAATCGTAAGGAGATTCAAACATTGAGCCACAACTAAAATTGCACCAGCTATATAACACACATTACTTTGCGTACAATGACTAATTCAACCCGGTAATGGATTTTATTGATTCAATGGAAAAATCGAAAAGATGAAGTAAGATAAAAAGAAACCAAATGAATGGATTTAATCGGGTGTGGGAGAGAAAGGTGTGTAAGGATAAAAATAGGGGAAACACATGAATCATGCGAATTAAAAATGCAAGTGAATGTGAAAGCGAAACTATGTAAATCGATAGCCAAGTATTAGCGGATATAAACCACATTCAAGTGAGAGAAAGAGAGAAAGAGAATGCGCTTTGTGCTCATCAAAAGAACCATATCTCAATCTATTCTGCGTATTTTTGTTGAAATCAAGTTTCAAGTAGCCGGGTATGTCCGATGAATCCAAACTATTTGGTTGGGTTGGTCTTTGGTCGAATGAGCTCCGTGCTACCCATGGATGCTATGAAAACACATTGCTTTACATTGCCAGTATGTTGCACACAATATTTTGTTGTTGTTGTTGTTGTTGTTGTTCAAGACCTCCACACACCATTGTGCACATGCATTTGCCAAGATACAGTCCAACACCGATGAATGCCTGAATAAAACATTTAGCACACAGTGATTTAAAGAGCACACCATCCACGAGACGATCCAAATCAAACACGTACAGACACACTCATGCACACATGCATAAACCACAACATATCAGAAAAATGTAATTATGTTTCTCTTTGCCATTTAAATAACATAAAGTGGCCAAAGGCACACCCAACACGCAAAGCAAACAAAACAGTGCAGCACACAGCTATAGCCGCCTGTACAGCACCACCATAGCAATATATTGTTGCCCCATAACCCAGGATGATGTTGCAACTTTCAAAAGAGACAACCAACAAATACGAATAACAGTAACAACAACAGCAACAACAACACCACCACATGAAGCTAGCAACTTGAATAAAGCTTGTAATGTATTCATATTCCATGTTGCTTTGTTCGACTAAATTCCTTAATAACGTTTTTTTTTCTTCTTCTTCTTCTTCTCCTTCCTTCGTGTTTTATATCCGGAGAGAGAGAAAAAAAACTCACTCAATTTGATGTTTTCGAACATGTTTTGCCATAAAATGCGATACAGCGATAAAAGTGTGACAGAACAGAGCATCGGATGCACATATGCAAAATGAAACACAACAATAACAACAAATTGTGCCAATGTTAGTAATGAAACTAATTGTTCATGGTGCAAACAAAATGAATTTTATGCATAATTTGAAAATTGATGTTCGCCGTTCATTTTTTTTTTACGCAATAACGTCTACTGAATTTTATCTTTGTGCAATAAAGAATTGTTCGTAGTTGTTGTTTTTTTCTCTCTCGAAAATGATGTGCGCCTAGCCAACTCTGGAAAAGATTTGTTTTATACTGTAGACTAAAGGCAGAGTAGCAACAACAATAAAACATACACACAAAAAATGTAATTTCAAATTAAATTTGCCACATTGCGAAATGTGTTGCCGACATGCATCTATTTACACACAACGAATCAAAAGATGCAAAAGGGGTTGCATTTTGAAAGGCGAGAACATCACGGACAATGAAAACTATTTGCATTTGGTTTTTTTTTCTTTCTTGTCTTTGTTGTGTGCTTGGACATTTGCTGCTGAAAAGACAATAAGCCCAACAATGAAAAACAATTTGTGCTCGTGTTGAATGTGAAGCATCAGTTTGTTGGTGAAGCGAATAAATCTTTCTTTTGCAGCAAAAAGGCAGCATGTGTGGGCCTTTCACACCAAAGAAATGTTCAAACCATCATGATCGCACCCATTGCAGAATGTATATTAAAAAAAAAAAAAAAAAAACTTGGCGGCAAAATAACTCGATTGTGCGCCATCTTGTGACAACATCTCACCAGACATCAGCCATGATTAATATGCAATCGGTATTTTATTAATGTTAAAGCATATGATAATTGTGTAGCTTCGCTAGATGACACATTTTTGATTCAGTTGTTTCGATCTCTATCACATTCATTTTGTTGACTTTTCAAAAAAAAAAAAAAAAATGAAACGGAATGAAAATCCAAAAGCAAACCAACAGGGGATAAGCTGATGAAATGAATTCAGTCTCTTATTCGCATAAGTACGCTCCCACCAAAAATGTATACAAATGAAAATGTTGAAATACGCATATTTGGATTGTGGATGAATTTCTACAAAAAGAAAAACCTATACCAAAACAACAACATATTTCCATTGCACATTCCAAACTCAAGCCACTTTAATATGAATGGCAAAATAAACACACACAAAGTGGTTTCTTTTCACATTTTGGTTGAAATGCTGAAATCCATTTTGATGTTTATTATTCTCAAAATGATATTTCAATTCGTTTATTTGTCTGTTTGCATTCTCATCGCAAACCATATATAGATGTATAAATGCAATGTGCAACAGTGACGATGGAAAAGAGCATTGAAAAAAAACAAAGACAGAAGAGAAAACGAGATAAAAATGAGAATAACGGGAGAGAAATAGAGAAAGAAAAATCGGCGAAAATTCCCTTAGTATTATTTTTTGAGGCGAATTATTTTTGGCAAACGTGGAAATGAGCATGTAAAATAAGCCATTTTCAATAATCGCATTGTCTGTCAACGTCACTGGAGATTTCCATGGTAATTACATTGATAACATCAACTCAGCGGTAATTATTGTTTGTTGTGACAAAAGACAGTCGCAGTGCAATTCCATCGAAATTGACTTAAGTACTTTTGCATTGTGACTGCGCAATCGAACGATAAAATGGGGGGGGAGGGGGGCATATAAAAGTGGTTTGAATTTCGAAGCGGTTCATTCATATCGGTGTCACCTTTAAATCCATTTTTTGATTGAATTTTATTTTTATTAAATGCTCCTATCAAATAGTTGACAATGAATTATTCGAATTTTTCAACTGTCGTTATCCGAGAATGAAGCCATTTTTTTTTTTTTTTTTTAAGAGGAAACAAAATCCAGACAAACTCTTGAGCTTAAATGTTGACTGACCATTTGCAGTATTCCAGGATGCCGTCTATTTATCCTGAAATATTCGTTAAAACATACATAAATTAAACATAACAAGGGAATTAATCCATCGTGAAACGTTGAGAATTTGAATTGAGTCGACAACAATGCTTCATGGACGAATAATCGAGTGAGAAATCCGAATTAAGCATGGAAAAGTAGGGGAAAAAAAGCTTGCCAACATACACGCACACACATACATTTCAAATCGATGCGGTTGAACGCAAACGATTGTTTGCCTCAAACAAAAACCCATCAATAGAATCAAGTGAATGGGAAAAATGGGATGAGAATAAAATTGTAATGTGTGTCTTTTGAGCATCGCTTACATTGTTGTTTTGCATGTCATATTAAATATTCCACAATAGCGTCTACTCATTGCCGAGCAACTTAGCATCATGAAAAATAATAGTGTACTTATTTAATCTTAATGTGTACCCACTGAACAATTTTATTATTCATTTCATTTTGGGAACCGAGATACAGCATCGCAACGTATTATGAGCATGCATAATGATAATGATGCCGACAAGTAGCAATACAGAAACACATCCACACACACAAATTACATCGAACTATAAAAATACGCACTCATATGTTTTGGGGAGGGCGAGAGATCGGGTAGAGGAAGTGAGAGAGAGAGAGAGAGAGAGAGAGAGAGAGAGAGAGAGAGAGAGAGAGAGAGAGAGAGAGAGAGAGAGAGAGAGAGAGAGAGAGAGAGAGAGAGAGAGAGGAAGAGAGGAAACGAGCGAGTCTATACGCCGAAACAGGACAAGTTATCAAGAGAAATGGTTTCACATCGATCTTAATATGCATGTGTATAAAATGAAAATGCTATCAGGGCACATTCATGTTTATGAATATTCCTTAAGTATTTTTACAATTATCGTGCATCGAATACTGGTGGAAAGCCGTACGCATCGCATCGCACATATGGAACGCACATCAAAATGTTCAAATGTGTGTTGCCATGCACTTTTTCTATCTATGGCCATGTGTAAGTTTGTGTAAGTTTGAGTGTGTATGGGGAATTGAATGTGCTCGCTCTCTCTCTCTCTATATTTTTTTTGTCATTCAAAATCGCAGAGCCCTTTTGTATCGAATAGAATCCGAGTAAATTGCCAAGTACTCAACAATTTCCGACAAAAGTTTCGGATCCACGCTTTTTCATTGACTTTCAACGAGTCAATACAATTTTATATCTCTATATTATATATATATATATATATATTCATTATAAAACGAGCTCTAAAATGGTTTTTTCGTCAAAGATTCATTTTGTTCATTTTGTGGTTGGCTGATTGTTGATAATAATAAAATGATGCGCTAGGCATGGTTTAAAATTAAAAAAAAAGTTCGTGCAGCACCAGCATCATCCATGCCATCATCATTTTGTTCGGCCGAACAGGATTCGCAACACATATTCACATTAACATTACGTATGCTGCATGCATATCGAAATGAAAACGATTTCTAATAAACTACGATCATAGCTCTGAAATGATCGTTTTATAGTTTGGGTAAAAAAGTAGTGACTTCAAAGCCAGCGGCATCATCACCATTTTGATTATTAACATTATTATTATTATCATCATCATCAGCATAACTTTTTTGCTTGTGGCGGTTGTATGTGTGTGTTTGTGTGTGTGTGTGTAAATGTGTAAGAGTGCGAACGAACAAACGAACGATTGAATGAACGAAGCAAAAAGCACTTTCAATAACGCAATGTACGTTCAGTGAATTCGAATTTCGGCAAATTTTATCTAACTTGTATGCCTTTTGAGCCTCAACCCATATTTGAAGTGCCATGCTGTGTCTGGATGTGTGATTGTATGCGAGCTCATCTCTTTCGTTGCCAATTTTCACGCCAAGCTATTCCAAGTTTTTGGGCATCGGTTTACGATTGTCTGCATTTTCAAGTGCGGATATGCGGATTCAATAGACTATACAGATATCTATGTATATATCCATAGATCCATAGATCCATAGATCCATATATACATAAAATACACATTGAAAAATTATATACACACTTCACACGCACCTACCTGCGATATCCTTCCTAGCCTGGATTCTTAATACATATGCACAGATGGCGTACAGCTATTTCGAAATTGTCAGTGTTTTTCATTTCTCGGCGGGTGCACTTTATATTTGAATATCGGTCTCGGTTTAATACTAAATAAAGCCAAGTAGACAATCCCATGAACGTTACGAAAATGATTAATTTTCGATGTGGGGCCCAATGCTTAACACACGCTCACATGCTCTTCCAATCCTACTTGTATACACCGTTGCGTTTCGCAACAGGACTGACTTTGCCTTTGACTATGTGATTTTAAACGGGTTATATGTACACAAATGTGGCTGAATCGCAAATAATTCTTACTCGAACTGTTTGCTTTACTTTGAGCGGCTCTCAACAGCATACCGGCAAGCCAGAAGGGAAACTAGCGATCGAGAGAAAGAGAAAGAGAGAGGGAAAAAAAGCATTCAAAAATATTTTGTTTGTTCAAATGATTAGCATTATTTTTCAATCATTCAGATAAAGTAAACTCCATACCATTTTTTCTTCATCTATTTCTGCGTCATTCAGTTTCATCGGCAATGTTCCAAATATGTGTGCATGTAAAAAAAACGCATATTCGCATATCAACATTTCTAAGCCGAACGCAGACAGAGTTACGTTTACACTTTTCAACACAACATCAAACTACTTTGCCATGTATACGGAACACGTATGAAACAAAAGAGGAACAAAATGAGAAAAAAACGGAATAATAACAAACGACCAGAGAGAGAGAGAGAGAGAGAGAGAGAGAGAGAGAGAGAAAGGCAGCGAAAGGAAGAGCGTGAGCAAGATGAACACACAAAAAAACACATACAGAGTAAACGAGAAAAAAATGCAAATCTCTGCCATTTAGTGATTTTTGAAAAACAATGCATGTGCGTTAGGTGGAGACGATACTTTTTCATGGGCACTGTTGCGTGAGCATTGGAGAGGCTGGTAAAATAGCAATACCCGTCGACTCAACTCTATTGCTCTTTCATTCTTTCTCTCTCTCTCTCTCTTACTCTCCCTCTCTCTTTTCCGCTTCTTATACTGAACGACGGTAAACAGTAGTAAATTTACATTTGATTGTGTCGTCCCCTCCTCCCCCTTTGCCCAAATATCGAATTCATTTTTTATATTGTTTGCGCACACATCCGCTTTTTCCGAGTTTTACGTAAACTTCCTCATCTTTGCCGCTTTCCGTATTGCAAAAAAATGGAGGGAAAAAACACAAATACTCTCACACACACACGCCAATTGAATTTACGTGATCATCAAGAAAACAATAACAATCGCAATACCAATGGTAAATGCAAAATACCGGCACTCAAGCATCTGAGAATGGAATTGAAACCCTAATTTTACAGCATCACGTTGCTTGTTTTTCTATCGAGCACTTGTTTGTGTTTTTGTTGTTGTTGTTGTTATTTTTGTTGTTTTCTACACAAACAATTGCTCATCGTTTTCATTTTTTTTTACACTAAAACCAATTCAAACCGTTTTCACTTTTCAATTAGAGAATAGCAATGATTGACTATGCAGAACGACAATAGCCCAGAACAAAATCAGACATGATTCACATGCAACGAACAACAACAAAATGAGGAAATGGTGAATGAAAATGAAACAATGAGTAATACACACACACACACACACACATTTCAAGCGACTATCAAAACGTCTGTCTGAATGCTCGGGGAGTGTGTAGAGAACGCGCGTAGTAACAAATAGGGACTCTGAAAACACCTATTAATTTACAAATGTGCAGCAACATGATGTTAGTGATCAATACTAGAAAAATCCAAGTACCCCACCAAAATGTGAAGGCTTCAGTTTTGGCAAAAGTTGATGATAAATTTGTTTGTAGACTTCCGCTGAGGCGCAAATAATCGAAATTGTTTGTCAATTAGTCGAAATGGCAAAATTTTGACGTCGAATGCTTCTTCTCTTCCCCTTTTTCCCCGATTTCCATTTTTTTTCGCTCGTGTCACTGTTTCCACTTACATTTATAATGCAATATTTTAGCATGTGTCCTTTAGTTTTGCATTGGCAATCAACGGGTTTCGAATGTGCCAAACCCAACGGCTTTACATTGTCACAAAACTTATCAATTCGTGAATGGAATTACTCATGTGATTGTATTTTTTGATGCATCTTTATTTGAATAGATGGTAAATGTGTGCAGGGAACAAAAGATTTATTATTGTTATATTAGAGAATAAAGAGAAAGAGACAGACACACACACAGAGAGAGAGAGAGTTCCTATTCATCAACCAAAAAAAAAATTCGAGCAAATTGAACATGGATTTAAAATCTGTCATGATACGAAGTAAAAACAAGAACAACAACAAAAACCGAAGGCAATAACACAAAAAAGGCATACAATAAAAATGTTGCAAACAAACAAAAAAATATTGCTAAAAGAACATACAAGTGACAATTGGGTAATGATAATCTCCACTTCAACACATTTCACCATATATCATTCCTTAATGATGTGTATAAATGTATTTAGTGTGGGGAAATGCACGTTGAAAATCGGAAAACTTTAGTGTGCCAGACACAAAAACACCCGACAAAGCGATAAATTCTTTTTGTCAGAAATGCATCCGTTTCCATATTGTGTGTCATTTATCAGATAGTCAAGAAGCTTGAGCTTTATAGAAACTATATTGTATTCCCCTCGGTGCAACGCCAAACATGAAATTCATTATTTTGCACATAAGCGCAAACACACACACACACACAGACACACATCGAACTGAGAGCGTCGGCTTCAGCAAAAGTGGCTGGAGCAAATGTTAAAGCCAAGAATACAGAGATATAGCAGAGAGAGAGAGAGAGAGAGAGAGAGAGGGAGACGGAGGAAAAGAGCCAAATGATTACTGAACAATTCAACAACGGTAACGTTATAATAGATAAATGTGTGAAAATACAGTGATTGTGACGACAACTAAAGGTTGTTATTTCAAATAGGAATGACGCATGATACGTATGAAATGTATGGCATGCGTTTCAAATGGCTTAAATCAATACATTGAGTGGAGAGAGGGAGAGAGAGATTGAGTGTCAAGTGAATGGGTGTATGTTGTGCATTGATCAATTTAAAAGAAAAATCAATGATACTGAACTCCGTTTCTTTTTATTCTCTAACAATACACTCGAAATAGTCTTCATACTCGAGTCGATCCGTAGCTTGTTCACTTACGATGCTTTTGAATTTTCGCATTGGATAACTATCTCACAGCATAAGTGACTCTGAAGAGATGCTTCGATTTTGAAAATTCAAATTGAGATGAAGCGTATATTTGTTGCAGGCGATCATGGGCGTACCCAAACGGTGGGTAGATGGAGGATAATTCCCCCCTGAGCTTGAAATGTCCTCGTTTTTCGAACAAAAAATCAAAAAATCTTCTTTTGACTACCTCCCCCCCACTCTCCTGATCAAGTTCCTGGTTACGCTCTTGTAGGCGATAGTCTCAATTATGTACGCATTACCTCTTCAAAACGTTCTCGTTTGACAAAATGTTCAATGCATTAACAAGTAGGCGCCCTCTTTATTTCATTTTCATTCTCATCAAATTCATTCGGAATATGTTAAGTGTAACTTGATAAATTGATCACACCGCTGTATGTATGTGGAATCGCATTTATGCATATATGCGCATCAATGCCAAAATCAACAACAACCGCCACAAATTGACATTCTTAGCGTAACATGCAAGTGCATGGAACGTAAGCCGGTACCATATGACATACTTAATACAAGTTTGATGTCAGTGTAACCAATAGTTCATCATTGCCGATATATAACATATTCAGTTTCGCACAACCAACATTGATGGCAAGCTAAAGCCAGATCGCAAATATTATGTGCTTGATCCCACCGAAACTATTATATTGTTCGGTTCTTAATTAGATGTCTCATTGTTTAATTATAAATTGGTTGTTAGCTACCGACTTGGTACGTTGTCAAAATGGCAGAAAATTCAGTTGCGTTTCAATTCAGGAGCATTTATTAAAGATCGATTTAAGCCATCATCCATATACACCCCAGGGGATGGGGTGGAGGGAATGTTTGAAGAACGGAATAAAAACGGGACACGCTATTAACTTTGACAAATATGTCTTTGCTACAGATTATGAATTAAGTTGTCACTGAGCATTACTGGCTCTTGTCTCGGTCGCTGGAAGAGTGAATTATAATGTAACATACACAAATTAGCCGCAGCCATTTGAATTATTTATGAAGTTTGAGAAAATATTTATTTCACTGAATAATGCTTTTGAGGAAAATAGAAATATGTGAATCCATATGGGCTCAAATATTCTTATCGATGAATACAATTTCGATTAATAATACTAAATAAGTAGCTTAGTTCATGTTAAAATCACTCCAAAATAGAATACACACACAATTTTTGTCCCCCTTAAATTTGTTCGAATTTCACCGAACAATTTTCGATAGCCAAAAACGGTCGATGTTCATTGGCCATGGCCATCAATGCATCGATACACATCATGAGAACATCAATTTTGTAAATAATTAATCACTTTCTTATTTCCCCGACACATATTATTATTGTAATTTTGGTTTTTTGGGCCCATATCAATCCCAAATTCATAAATACAACAACAACAACAAACTAGATGATTTACCGAAATTCGAATGCGGTGACTAACTTTTTAAATGATATATTATAGCATAAATATTATCATTTTAATGTATTTCGTTTATTCAAACACTTTCGAAAACATGTCGATTTCCACCCACAGCAACAAACAATAACAAATAAACAAACAAAAAACACAATCCAACCAAAATAAATTTGAAATTAAATGACATTTAGATTCTATGGTGTTATGGTGTTCTGTTTTATCGACGCCATTGATTGTCCTTTAATTGATTATCTTAGCATTTGGAAAGTCATTTTTTTTTCGTTGTCCGTTGAATGCCGCAAGCAATCTAATTTTTTATCTCATTTGTTTTTTGTCTCGTCTCTTTCAACAGATGTTCCTGACTCACCGGAGCGACCATTGATCACGAGCTTTACATCTCGTTCAATGAATCTATCGTGGGCTCATTCTCAAGAGCCACGTAATGCACCTGTAACGCATTTTCTCATCGAAACCAGGTAAGCCCGTTGGCAATCGCCAACACACAATCTGCTAAATAACAAAGTTCAAAATGCGTTTTTATTTCTTTGTAAATCAATTGTAATTATGTAATTGCAAAACAAAGAACTCGAGTATGGACCGTATTTAAATTATATATTCAAAAATATATTTTAGTAGCGCATGTGCTATTCGTCACCATTTTTAAATCTGATAATTGAAATTCAAACCAACTCATTTTAATCACACATTTTTTTTTGTTCACTCAATGTGGCGTGAACACCCAAACACATATTCGTGAGAAAATATATTTCAAAAGGCAAAAAAAAAAGATTTCCAATTAAATTGTGCACCAATTTGTTTACACATGAAAAGCGTATTTCAATCATTATTTCTCTTATTAAGTGTCATGCCATTTTTGTCGGCTGTCCGTCTCTTTTGCGAATGCATTTGAACCGCAACCAGAAACATGGCACACCAACCAATACTGCGCAAACAAATATCAATGAATTTGCAGTTTCATACATTCGATTTGAATATATTCACAGCCAAAAAATTTTCAGATTAAAACTATACCAAAATGATATTTTCCCTGTGATGGATACGGGCATTTGTTTGTGCAGTGACTGAGTGTGTGTGTGTGTGTGTGTAAGTGTGTGATTTTTTTTATAAATTTCTATATCGTGGTGCATATGGAGCGTCCAGTTTCTATAAATCGGTTGTTTTGTTTTACGTTGAATGTTTAATCTCGTTTAATTTATGACGACGACACGTCCGCTATATGATTTTTCCTGTGTGAATCTGTGTGTTTTTGCTTCTATATTTTGTTGTTGTTGTTTGTTTTTTTTTTCGAATGTCGCCGGCGCAACCATTGCTACCGTCGCCTTGGTCGTGCTCGCTTAATTTTTTGGTTGATCCCCATCAAGTGTATACACTTTCATACAGAATATTTCATAGATAATAATGAACATGCTCTCAAAGAGATCACATACAAAATAGGTTTTTTTTGATGTTGTTTCTGCGGATGAGGGCGGCAAGCGACATTCACACAGCAACAGTAGAAAAAAAAAACTGAAAACAAAATCCGCGGCATCAAAATAAAAACAGAAACAAATGCTCACAACAGCACACCAACAACAGTGCCAAAATAAAATGAAATGTCA
The DNA here is from genome assembly GCA_030463065.1 of Aphidoletes aphidimyza. Classification (NCBI taxonomy): domain Eukaryota; kingdom Metazoa; phylum Arthropoda; class Insecta; order Diptera; family Cecidomyiidae; genus Aphidoletes; species Aphidoletes aphidimyza. Next base: position 31,803,894 of record CM059998.1, on the reverse strand, counting down.
AGCATCTAATATACATGGGCGCGTGAACACAATTTGTCGTGAACACGGCATACGCACACCGAGATCGAGAGAGAGAGAGATAAAGAGAGTCGAATAGCAACGGACCAATGCGAATACGTGCAAAAAGTCAAACCATTTATAACATTCAAAATATTTATTGATTTATGTTTTTACACGGGTATTGTTGTTATTGTTGGTGGCTGGGTGGCTGGGTGGTACGGTTTTCGTTTCGCAAACGCTAGATTGACGGTGCAGCATCCATGGTTTTTCAGTCGAAATGTGAGCGGGTGAAAGAGTGAGAAAAGCGAGTTTTTGCGGACATTTTCGATTTTGCCCATTTCTATTGAAAGCACATGAGTGAATTTTCCATTCGATAGTCGTATCTGAAAATGCTGTAAATCGTCGCTCGTTCGGCTGATGAATCTGTGTATGTGTATAAAAATGTGAATGTGTGTGTTTTTTTTTTCAAGCTGACTGTCGGTATGTCCATAGTGCGTTACGTTTTTGTAACACGGCTTTGAAAATTGTGTGTGCTCCTCGTAGACGCGTATACACAAACACATGCAAAAGCGAAAGAGATAGATGGGAAATGCGAGAATCTCTTGTAGCCAGAATTCACCCGCCATGACTGGACATTTTTTCGCGCGCGTACTCTCTCTCTTACTCTCATTCATTCACTCCGTTGTTTTTTTTTCATTGTGTTGTTTTCATTGTCGTTATTTCTGTCGGCTTACATTTTCTCTATCTCTCTCTATCTCTCCCTTTCTCTGATTATGCACCACCGTCAGCGTCGTCGACATTCAGATGCGTCGTGTTTTGTTTTGAATGTTATTTTGTCGTGTCCGGCTTGACACATTTCCGATTATTTCTGTCTATCTAAATGGATATTTATGAATGGTGTTGTACTTCCAAACACTAAACACACAACAACAACAAAAAACGTGTGTATTCTTTGGTTTTCTGTCTATTTCATTCGTCGACCATTTTCAATATGACGTTTGGTGAAACTATTTGAACAGCATTTCTATATTATCTCGTACATGGAATCTCAGTGAGCGTAAACGGTACCGCATCAAACGCGAGAGAAGAAGAAAAAAAGTGAATAAAAAAAAACAACACATTGGATACAATGAAGCTGATGGGAAAAAATAAATCAAATTTATATGCGTCACGTTCCATTCCATTTTTTTTTGTATTGTTGTTATTGTACGTGAATATGTCGTGATGCATTATTCCATTCTCAGCGTTTACAGAACAGGGTGAGGGAGATATACTTGAAACGAAGCCGCTGAAGAAATGAAAGCGAACGGACAATAAGTCAAATTAATCCGAGTTAAAATTATGATCACGGTCAATGACGGGAATGATTTGTAGTTGCCTTGAAGGAGAAAGGGTAGAGCAAAAAAAAAAAAAACAGAATTTGAGTGGATAGCATTTGCTGATAGAGAAATGTCATTTTAAAACGTATAATTGGCATTTCGTAGCAACAAAAACTCACATACGAACACACAAAATTTGCTGTGCTCGACCGATTCAAAAGCAACAATATGAAATATTGAAACGTGAATTGGGAAAATGTAAAATGTGCCATTACTCCTTCAATCCAAACACATAAGACAATTTGTAAACAGTTGAACAAATAAATTATTTATTGAATAATTAATAATAATAATAATCCTGATCTTACGTCAATTCTTCTGCGTATTAATGCCATTGGTTTTCTTTTTCTTTTATTTCTTTTTTCCACATTTATTGCGCGTATCGCTGTGCCCGGTGAAAATCCTCTGCAACTAACCGATGACAATGATGATGAAAATGATGACCAAAAAAAATGATGATGATATTCCCATGCTGGATAAAAACATTGCGTCAATTCTGCATCGATGTGTTGTTATTCATTGTACATGGGAATGCCAATGACATCAACACAGGGTCGGCGAAAATGGACCTTGGGATCAGGTGCCACAAATTAATACCAAATCAAATATCACATCGTATCAGGTAACCGGTTTGATACCATTTACGGTCTACAGCTTTCGACTACGTGCTGTTAATAAATTAGGTATTAGCCCTCCGTCCAAGGAATCATATTATATTGTATCATTAAGAGAAGGTAAGAACGATTAAAATTATCATTTATAATTCACATTATTTACACATGGTATGCATCGATTCGTGTAAATTAGCTTCGCTTTTGAATGATATGGTTTCGGTGTTCGTTGTTTCGGACAGAACATTCATACGCTACGTCATACACATACAGCATACACCCGATAAGGACGGGACACCACATTTTCGAGAACAAATAGCAAATAGATGGAGATGTATAGATAGATGCCATCAAGTGATATGCTGATAGTTGGTTTAATGTCTCATAACCTGCCATTGTACTCTGTATCTTGTACATGTAAACGGTAAAAGCATAGCTACAGATTAGAGGCTCAACCATAATGACGTTGAATTCGTCTCGTATTGTGTAATAATGAGTTCGGTAAAACGGAAATCATATAAAATGCTGTATATATATATACATATCTCTCTCTCTATCTCTCATATATATTTATCGTCTAAAATTCATTTTCACGTTTCAGTTCCCATTTTCTGTTCACGTTTCCGTTTTCTCTCATCCCATTCATCCGTTTCATCATTTTCCTGGTTTCTTCTTTTTTTGTTCACTGTTTCTCTTTCTCTCTATCTCTCTATCTCTCTATCTCTCTATCTCTCTATCTTCATTTAAAGAGCATCTCTCTGGCCATAATCTGAATTTCAGTGTTGATTTCAAACGGGAAATTCAGGTATCAATCAACTTGGATACGAATCACTTGTTTGCGTCCGTGTAACCATGAGCAACGTTTTGTTGGTATGAGCAAAAACATACCAATTATCGTTGCAAAGATCACTCTTGAAAACCCCTAAATTTAGACACACACACAGAGTGAGAGAGAAAGAGAGAGAGAGAGAGAGAGAGAGAGTTTTTATTGGGAGAAAAAGCTCAACCGCAATCGGTATATTTACATGATAGCATTTAAGCATCCACTCTTTGTCGATTTTAACAACTGGTTTTTCACCATTTCCGTATTAAATGACACCTGTATAAAGATATAGAGCATATATTCATGTAGCAGATGGCGTTCACCCAATACAATATAATTGCAATCAAAATCAAATTGAATCGCTCTTTCTCTCAGTGTATCTATTTGTTGCACAGCTCTATCTCTGGTTCCAGCTTTGACATTGTTATCAATGTAACGTGAACTTTACACAACCGTGTCTCAAATGACTGAAAATCAAACACCTCTTAGTGTTCGCACGAATATCTCTCTCTCTCTCTCTCTCTCTCTTTCACTCTACGTATAATAACTGATACAGAGAGAGGAAAGTTACCTAAATACAAATTGAAACATAATAACACAAACGTTGATGGTGGAAAATGAGTGAGAGCGTGATGGTGTACCGATAATAATCATTATCATGCACGGTTTAATATAAGAGAACAACTGGGAATTTCGCATATTGTCAAATTGAATGGCTAATTAAAAATTTGACTATGTTTAGCCACAATTTTTTGTTTGTTTGTGGTAGTTTCAATGCATTCAATGGATATGTTCACAGTTCGGAGCAAATTTTTGTTGTTGTTGTTGCTAAAGTACCTTAAGAATTGATGCTATTGGGTGTTGCTACTCCCCAAAAGGTAAGGTGAAAGAAAAATAAAATCTGCACCTGACAAAGAATACCCCTGAGACCCATTTATAATTTTGACATGAAGGAGCCATTTTAACATATCATGTGGGTAGAAAATTGCTTGCTCAGAGGAATTTATTCGCATCGAGCACACTTTGTCGATGCGCCCACGCAATTGAACGATTAATGTAATTTTCACAGATAAATTCCCACTAGTTCGTTGATAAATGTTCAACCAACAAGCGGATCACCATCATCAGTACATGAACGCATACGGGCCACAATTAAATCAGTGGAGAAACAAAAAAGTTTGAGTGAAAGTGGGAAAACATAAGAAAAAAAAAATATGATTTCAAAAAGATGATAAATGAATAAAAGTTAAATGGAATTTATTTTTTTGACTTTACTGTCACTGAAATGTGGCATCACTTGATTTCTACATTGAGCAAAGATCTCGAATATTAATTCAGGTTTAAGTTCATTTGTTTAACATACAAAGGATTAAGTGAGATATACACGAATAATATACAACATCCTCTTGAAATTGGCATTCACATGTCAAAGGTATGTGGAATAGTCCGCATTCATGTGTGTCATTGGTATAACACAGTACTGTCCAACATGGGGCCAGCAAGTGGTCCCAGCACTTCGTGTTCGGTAGTACATACGTGTGTGAGTGTATGTTTTCGAGTCTCACACCGTCACAAAGCAACGGTACGAAATTCACTTTCCCAAAACACAGATTGTAATCAGAAATACATTGTGAACTGTGTTAGTCTGAACAAAAACTCAACCTCAACCATCACATACATATATGTATACATCACTAATATCTAATTTGTACCTCTAACATTTAATTTTCATTGTGAATAAAAACCAAAAAATTGGCCCCAACCACTTTTTGAGTAAACAGCTGGATACAAACCAAAAACAAATCCTGAACTCTTATTACCAAAAAGTCACAGAAAGCATTTCAGTTGAGTCAAAACATCAAATTCACATTCATTCGGATGCATTTCATGCGCTAAAATTTTTGCATTTGAAGAAAATAAAAAAACAAATCATTTGCGTAAGCATTCATTTATGGCAGTGCTGACACATTTCCGTTATAACCATCATTAATTATTTCAATGGAATACTTACAAGGAAAAAAAAAACAGAGAGCGAACGAGAGAGAGAGGTGCATATGCGGATACATTTTCGCAAAATCGGTTGGCCACTTGTTTATGGTAAATAATTAATATTGTAAAAGCTTTGATGGCTTTCAAGCTAAAATCATCAAACAAAAACCATGACATTGGAAAATGTTTGCACGACTTCTCTCATCAATCGCCCACATGATATTCGGTGAAAGCGGTAATTTTACAACGCGAAAAACATTGAAACTGAATGAAAACGAGTAAATACAATTTAATAGAAGTTGTGTGTGCCAAAATCGCTGTGGAATGGGAAGGGAAGAGGAGAAAAATATTGAAATTAAAATGGTATCGCTTGAAAATTGCCGCAAATCACTTTGGCCGCCATTTTCATTCGGTTCGGTATCATAATTACGATTGTGGGATAAAATCTCTACGGCTGGTAATGATTGATGATTTACATATCGTATGCTCATTTTCAAAGATGTTTTACTTTCGCTCTCCGTATCTATGTATTTGCCATTTTCTAGCGTGTGCGTGCGTGAGCGCGCCCCTTTTCTTCGAAAATTATTATTAATTACAGCTGCGGCAAAAACAGACAATATTTTGCCAAAAACGTACCGAATTTTGACCCGAAACAATGCACAAAATAATCATATTACGATGAAATTATTAAAACGAAATTGATGTAAAACCGAGGTTTTCAACATGATTTGTAGCGTTCGATAATCAGGCGGTTGGAATACTTTATTTTATGTGCAGATTAACAAAACATTTAAGCAAAATGTTCAAATGTAACATGGATGAGATAAATACGAATAGAAATTGAGATAGAAGCAAAGAGAGTGAAAGAGGGGATGGATGGGATGGGAGGTATGGAACAGAGGAAACGCGCTCTATTTTCTGAGCTAATTTTTATGGCTGCCACGTTAATGCGTCCTGCGGATATATTTTATTCGGCGAGTTTTTTTCAAAATTTATATTTCTCCGTATAAAATCGCCTCACGTACACGATGTTCAGCGCTTGGCATTGTTATATATGTTGAATGGTTTTCTTTCTTTCTCTGTCCTACAATCTCATCCATCTCTCTTATTCTGCCATTCTATGTTATTTTGTGCACACAACATTTGTATCGCGGTTCAGCCGCCCCCGATAGACATGCAGTGTCGTTTTAACATCGTGAAATTGTTTACAAAACAATCACAAACGGCATTTTTCTGCCGACGTGTGTAAAACATGTTTTCTGACGATTGTCATTTTTTTTTCTTTGGGTTGTTGTTGTTGTTGTTTTTGGTGTATGTGTTGTTGTTTATCGTTCCAAATTCACGAAGCGTTTCGTTCCTATCATATACGCTGTACAGTGTACACACACACACAACACACACACACACAAGGCGCAAAACCGGTGGAGACAGGCATTTAATTTTCATAGATAAGACAAGCACGAATGTGAACTAAACAGAAAGAGCATTGGCAGTACTATCAACGCGTATCGCGTAATAAAACTATATATCATTTAAGACTCAATGTGTGTGATGTGTTTGCTTATGGTGGTGGTGATGGTGATGATGGTGGAGCGAGGGTTGTGTGCTTTTCATGCCACTGTCACCGTTTCAATGCATTTTCCTTATTTGCAATGGCTTTTGTCACCAATTTTCTTATTGCTTTGTATTTATTTCCATTCTGCTTTTGACGTGTTATTTTTACCATTTCGTTTACATATTCTTTTATGTTTTGTGTGTTATTTGTATCGTTTTGGTGATAGCAAAGTTTCATATATGATATGCGGCATCCCCAAACAGTTGACATTTTACTTCGAAACATTGATACGAGCCAAGCGCGCGCACACACACACACACACACAGAACACCACCAAACAAAATGTGTCGATTTTTCTATTGGGACCCATCTTGTGCACTCAAACTTGATTGATAATAAGCAATTTTAGTTCAAGATTTTCGGTCAGAGAACTGTTGATCGAAATGGACAAACACCAACAACACAAAACAACAACAACAATAAAAACACATTGTCAAAATGGTAACGATTTTTCTGGCTCTATGAGCACTTTTCCTTCTTATGACCGATTTCGAAACGTTTTATAACAAAACTCTGAATGAATAAAGGAAATGCATTGTAACTTCCGCACCAAATACGATCGTCGCTCTTCTTCATATCGTATCGAGAAAAAGAAAATACACACACACACACACACACACACACACACACACACACACACACACACACACACACACACACTCGTTGCTACATTTTCCTTGTCTGATTCAGTTTTTTTTTATTCGCCAACGCTAACTAAAAATGATTTATTCTTACGAAATCCCATGAATACAAGAATAGTAAAATACAAACCGATAAGCCAGAGAGAATAAAAAATAGGACGAGAAAAAAAAATTATATATAGCGAATCGTATTTCTGAAGCGCCGTGTATTGTGAATGGAGAGGTAGAAGAAAGAAAAAAAAGATGTGTATTTTGCCAGTGTCTCCAATGGATGGAAAGAAAATGAAAACACGCGAATGAAAGGAAAAAGATTTCCTAACTTCAAATGAATTTCGGTCGTACACAGTACTTTTTTTTTAACTTTTTACGTGATAGTTTAAGAAAACAAATTAAAAGATGAAGCGGAACATACAAACAGGCAAAAGCAACACAAGCTTGTAGCAAATGCAATATCAACTTTGCTTCGAATCGCGACGATCATGGTTTCAAATTTTTTTTTTCTTTTACTTTGCGTTTGTATGCATCGTATGGTAAAACTAGTAAAATGAAAGAAACTGAGGATACAAAAAAAAAACGGGAATTTTTTTCAACAGAAAAAAGAAAACAGAAGCGATAAAGTATTTTTGTATTAAAAATGGAGGCAAAATGTGCATTTCATTCGCCATAAATTCCAGACTATGATTTTATAGGTTTCCTTGCATAAAAGTGTGCATTTGCTCGTTGTGTTCTTTTTTTTTGTGTGTGTTTGTTGCACTCCCGTAAAATATTTAAGCGCTTCTGTACAAAATCCACGCAAATCTGAATCAAGTTGTACGGCAGCATATTCGATTTTTCAATGGCAATGATTAACTTCCCTTCGCATAAACGACTGTGTTCAGTGCACAGACAAAACAGGAATTATACACCGAATTATTTTTGCAATGAGAAAATTTCAACATTTGAAATCTTGAGCACTTGCCTAACATTTCGTGAGAAAACAAAATGTTGGAAAAATATATTTGAAAAAAAAAACAACTGAAATGAAAAGCGGATCGAATAGTTGTGGTTTTTACATTTGGTGATATTTAATCGGTTATTTACTATCGAAAAACTTGAGATCGCCAACTTAAGCCGTAAATAATCAAGTAAAGCTATTGTACAATACTGTAAAGTGTGCAATGATGCGAATTGTGATGTCTTCCGCCCTCATATCACTACCAGACACACACACAGAGGTAGATTTTCTCTGTTTCCAGTGAGAGAAAAACGAACACACTGAATTTACACAGTTTTATTTCTCTTGCTATACTATTAGTTGTACTTTGCATATGAATTACCTTGCAATTGCAGGTAACAAGAACGGAAGTCACAATTTTGAAATATAAGACAGTGACAACGTATTGTTGTTAAATGATCTGCAAGAGTTTACCGTCTCCGTTTCATTTATTTATCCATGAGCATAAAGAAACACGCCTGAACAATTTCGTTTTAGATTTTCAGGTATTTCATTTGAAAATTTAATTATATCAAAAACAGGGAGGTTTTTTTGAGTGTGTGTGTGTGTGTGTATAGTATATGTGTCGCTGTGCGCATATCCTGTGTGATGTGAATGATTTCTTGCGTGAATATCAATTAGAGCCAGATCAACATCTGGCCAATTAAGTTTTCTTTGAAATGAGATGAAAGACGAGCGAAAAATGTGTCCGATGTGCCAACACAATGAAGCAAAATGTCGACAATTTCAGAGACGGCTTTCATTTGTTCTCCCGTTACTTTTGTTTCATTTCCTTTTTCTCTCTCTTCACTTTATCCGAATGAAATTAATTTTTGCAATATTGCGATGCGAAAGTGGATGGACAATACCAGTGTGAAACAGAGCAACAATAAAAGCGTAAATCGTTTAATTTTGCCTGCTTTTTATATGAGAGAGTCGATGGTGACTGGGGCAGCGGTAGCCTGGTGCTTTTTTGTACGCAACCAACAACCAAAAAAAAGAGAGCTGGCCATATAAATTGAAGCATAAAAATATGTATCACATAATTAAAAATGAAGTGAGTCATCTCGCGTTGATTTTTGCATTATTTCATCTCATTTTTTTTTTGCTCTCGTGGGCTTTTTTTGTTGTTGTTGTTATGTTTCGGTGACAAAAGAGCAAATAAAGTCACGAAAAAAAAATGAATTTAATGAATAAGAGCTGTGTGAAGAGGTGGTCAGATGTTGACCGCCACCTGAATTCTTGTATTAATGAAAGTATGTCAGAAACAAGCATGATGATGATCCATGGCTGATGTTGAACGGCTAAAGTCATGCCATTTCGGTATTTGCTGAGCTGACAATTGGCGCCAACGCTATTTCAACTGTACACATTGGAAAGGAGAATGTGGACGAACGCACTCACTTGAATTCACTTGCAATGATTCTTTCTCTCCACATCTCAATTTCACATTACACAAACCCATACACAAACATATATATATATATTCACAAAAAGAAGCGAATGCATGCCGTGGCCGGATAGAAGCAAAGGAAATCCAAGACAAAAAGAACGAACTAGGATCACTGGTTGCAAATTAATTTCGAAATAGACAACATCTCATGCACACTTCCGACGCAGCCATTCATTTGGCTTTGTTGTTGCCCTTTTTTTATTCTCCGTTTGTTTTCGCTTATCTTTGGTTTTGAACCCGCACTCAAACACACACACACACACACACATCCACATAGACGGTCGGTGGACAACATATGCTCACCCTCGTCCATTGGATTGCATGATTTGCCATGAGCACACAAAACAACTAAACATTTGTTGTCTTGTTGTTGCTGTTGTTGTTGTTGTGTGCGATCTCTTTCTTATTGTGGCCATTGCTTTTTCGATTGCATTCCAACAAATTAAAAAAAAACTTTTTTTTTCTCTCACTCGGACGGCGACCGAATCGGTTTCATCATAAACGAGTGTGAATCATTCGATAGAGAGTGAGAAAGAGTGATACTCACAGCCCGCGCTACTGTTTTTACATTGCATTGAGAAAGATGTCAAATGTCCTGTTGATATTCATTTATGGTCGATGTGGCGCTGTTTGATGCCGCCATGTATTTTCATTTTAAATTGCGTTTAGCTCACTTTAACCACTTGACGCGTGATTTTCCGACTTGCACACAACTCTGCCAGCACTGAGCACTTACACACACACACACACACACAAGGGTTAGAGAAAGTGCTGAATCTATCTGTAGAAAACGATGAATTTCACCTCACACTTCCAATACGAAATGAGAGTAGTCGAATGAAATACAACATTTAAATATATCATTTCGGTTGAGCTTTGTGCGACGCATGTTAATGCTTTTGAACGACTTTAATGTAACAAGATAAAATTTCGGACGTGCCATTGGGATTATACGCACATAAGGACAGGAAAGGAAATGAGCGAAAGCAAAACGAACAAGAGTCGGGGACAACAACACCAGCAAAAACAGCACAAAAACGAACTTTTCATTTATTTGCATTTTCGTTTTTTTTTTCCTTTCTTTTTCTTTTTCTTTGGGTTCACATAGATTTTAACGCGCGCGTGAAGTTGAAAATCTAGTCCATAATGAAACGTGCGTCTTTTTCGACTCCTGTGTGTGTGTGTGTGTGTCTGTGTGTGTATGTGTGCCGCATAAAAACAGTATTTCCCTCTTTCACAATTTCTAATTTTCCGTTCATGTGACGTGTTCATCATCAGCACAGTAGCCAAAAGTATCATGGAATTAAATGTGAATATCCATGGAAATTTGCTCACTCAAAATGTATTCATAGTTTTTAATTCGATCAAAATTAGAATCATTCGAATTAACGAGAAAAATAAATGGTTGCGAACGGAATGAAGACGGGCTAAGATGAGCCATGCCAACCAACACCAAACAGCCCCAAAAACAACAACAACAACCGAAAAAATGACGATTTTGGAATGAGGCATGATGGCGCGTCGTGCTAACAAAAATCATAAAAATGAATAAAATGTCAAATAAAATTGCTCAAATCTCGTTGCGATTATTATATCTCGCGCGCGCAAAATGTATTTGAACCAGTGTCGTGTCAGAGCAATGGTAAAGGCCACGATCCGCTCATTAATTTTGGAGCTGTATGATTCAAAGCTTTCAACCACTTCGCTATGTGTTGGTGTTGGTGTCTGTGTGCAAACAAAGCTAATGAAAAATGAATACAAGCGCCGGCTAAATAAAAAAGAAGAGCGACAATCTCTCACACCAAAATGCTAAGAACTTAACTTAATTTATATTTCCTTTTCCGTAAAGCAAATGGTATTCAAATTAGGAATTCGAAAGAAGTAGAGAGAAGAAGAAGAAAAAAAAACACACGAAATATGAAATCATCCCGCGCCGTGATGGTGTTAAAAGCACCAAGGAGGTAACAGTTATACGGAATTATTCCGTTTATACAAGGGCGTGCTGGCGAGAGGAGCATCGAAACTGAAATCACAATAATAATAATATTTTACCGAATTATGTGTGCGTTTTTTTTTTTATTTCTGTTGCTTTCCATCTTCGTGACTCGAAGTTCTTTGGCTCTCATTCTTTCTTCCTCCCATATTTTCTTTTCTCCCCCGCCTCAATTGATTATGCCAGCATCTACGCATTAAATTGTGAAACAAAATGACTTGAAAGTCTTTGAACTAAAAAAAACACATACACACACAAACATTTCGGCTAAAAAATAAAAAGAAATTTCAAATATTTGCCGCGATTTGCCGTTTTCAAATAAATTCGCTCTGGTTGTCGGTTCTTATTCATTGTAATTGTCACCCTTATGATCAAAACTTTGCTCTTGAATGTGTGTACGCTTTCACAGAATTTGTTTTCTCTCTCTCTCTCTCTCTCTCTCTCTCTCTCTCTCTCTCTCTCTCTCTCTCTCTCTCTCTCTCTCTCTTCTTTTTCATCGCATTCTCAAAAATTTGAACGACGACTTTAAATTTTTGTCACGCGATATGCTGCAGACGGAAAAATGGGATTGGGAAAAAAAGTTTTTTTTCCTTCCATTTTCTTTCGTTCTCTTATGTGTGTGTGTGTGTTTTTTTTTCTTTCTTTTCGTTGAAATAATGAACGAGCACAGCTGCAATTAAACTGAAAGTTTAACATGTACTTGATAACATCGGTTACCTAAAATGAATCAATTTCATGGCAAAAATTATTGTTAGTAATTAAATATCAGAATATTGCATGCGATTTCAAGCAATTCACAAACGCAAAAGGATTCATGCGAGAGACGAACAAAAATCCCGTAGCATTGAATGTTGTCGAATCGAAACCATGCCGAATTGGAGCCAATTCTACAGTATGCACCCAAGCACACCTTTTCTCTAGAAATGTACGGCATTTTAACGTTGAATGCTTGAAATTCTTAAAATTGATAACGTTATTTCTCATTTCATCGACTTCAACCCATAGTTCAATCATAGTTGGCCGTTGAAATGTGAAGCACTTGTTCGTTTTCCATTTGCTAAGTATACGCACGATTTAAATAGAAAAAACCATGAGCTTACCAACCGGTGTACGTACCGAACTTAACGGTGAGATGACGAACGGCAACGGAATGAATTGAAAGAGAAGCGAAAAATCGAAGATAGCGAACATACATTTCCGCACCTTTGTCACACGTACATCCTTCATGTGGTTGCACAGAGGAATTTCAATCGATATACCCGGCCCCGGCATTTACTAAAACTGTTAAGGTGAATGTGTGAGATGTACGATTCACACTAAATTTATGTGCCATTTTAAATGAACGAAGACGCAAAGTCAAAGAGCAATGACGATGCCATATACGATTTCATATCATCAAAGGCACTAGCCCAAAATACCATTCGCTTCGCTCAAACATATCTATTGTATGGTTCATAAATTACAAAATTCCATTCCTGTTCTCATTCTCTTGTAACTCTTTGCCAGACACAACCAGCCATTATACAATCTGATTATTTCGAGAGAGAGAAAGAGAGAGAGAGCGAGAGCGAGAGAGAGAGAGAAAGCAAAAGAAGCGAACGCCATGTGACTGCATTTAGATCGGTTAGGTAATTTCTGACCGATTTCGCGGGCAATCGGAGGCGGCACCGAAAATGTTTTTTCCGCCGAAACGAAGGAGAAAAATGCAAATAAAATGAAACAAAAATAAAAGTATTAAACTCATAAAACATTTTTTTTCGTTTTCCAAAAAAAAAAATGCGAAAAGAATTCGATGAACAGGTCTGGTGAAACAACGTTCGCGAATAAGAACTTTTCTAAATGGAGCACGCAAAGGAACGGCTAAAAAAGCCAGCATACGACGAACAAGTTGAACACACACACACACAGAAAAGGCAAAAAGAGAACAGCAATGGCAACCAGTGCCAGGAAAATCCCGCGTAGAAGTGTGTAACGAATAAGTCTACCCCATTAAATGTGTAAAAACATTGAGATTTTCGTCGTTTATTTTCTTTTTTTGTGTGTGTTTCTTTCGGGGTGCATTTGATTTTCTCTTGCAGCCATTAACTTGGGCACTATTGCTGTCGTTTCGGACTCAAACTCACAAACCATTCGAATCGACTGTACCTGCAAACGTGTGCTGCATTCCATTTAACTCTCATTTGTTATAATCCGAAAATTTAAAAATAATACGCTTTTCTTTACGAACGCGCCAACAAAAGCTGCAAGCGTATGCGCTACCATTGGCATGCATACACCATATATGTATGATATTCACAAGAGACTCGCGCGCATTGCACTCAATCTCTTATTGGTTATATAGGTAACACAGTGCGAATGTGTTTTTTGGTATTCAATGCTACCTTTTGCTTGGCTTTATTCCTGTGTGCCACACTTCCATTTGACGTATGGGAGAGCTAGAGAAAGAGAGAAAGAGAGAGAGAGAGAGAGAAATAGAAATAGAGAGTTTATGCGCTTTTGAAATGTTCGATTTAAGCCGAAAAGTCTTTAATGGCTTGTATTTGCATTCCACATCAGTCTGTTAGATTTCACATTTTTCGAATCTATATAACAAATTCTGTTTAACACACAGTGACTACGAAACGTGCATCAGCACATTACTCAATACACAGAAACTCGACAAAATTTCAAAACCAGTGAAAAATGTTCAAAAGAAACGAATCCAAGACACGCACATACACACAAACACACATATACCGACGATGTGATTTGGACTTGTATGTTTGTGTGCGTGTGTGTTTTTTTTCAATTACAGAAACAGAATAAATTTAAATTTTTATTATTTAAATACAGCACGCGCACACATCATGAGCACTTTGTGAATGAAAAATAATCTTTTTGCCCGCTTGATGATGTTCAACTTTTACTTCAATTCCATATTTCAATTTATATACACAAAATTACATAGATGATTTTATTTGCTCTCTCTTTCTCTCTCTCTCTCTATTCATCATGTAACTACCATATTATCTATAAGAAAAATGGTGTATATTTTGCCCAAAACTACAACAATTCCAGTTACATTTCACACATATCAAGCGGACATGTAGATTGGAGCTAATATTGTGGGTGCTCGCTAATGAAGCACAAAGAGAGAGAAAGAGTGAATGCTATAATCATTCAACCGTGTGGAAATCAGAGTGGAAAAGAGAGAGAGAGAGAGAGAGAACGAAAAGAAAAAAAGCTGATGTAACGCCAGTTTAAAGAACACTCAATTCTTATATTATAATGCATGGCATCACACCAAACATTTCCGGCGAAAATGTTCGAAGCTGCAATTTCAGCATTATAGTGCAGTTGTTGTATTCGCTGAATTCATGTAGGAAAATGCATGGCATTTGGCTGTTAAAAGATCTTCACGAATGTAGTTAGCTGATATTTGTACTCGAGCTGATATTTTTTTTTTTATATGTGGTTTTGTTCATCAGATCCGAGAATTTTTCTCCTGCTCGCACCCTTTCGCGCCCGCAAAAAATAGAGTACATTTTGAATAGCGAATAGTCGCCAAATTGTTTCAGCCGTGAGAATCCCCAGAGACACTGTTTATGCGAAATACTGTGAAACGGCCAAAAGAGACACACTTATTCTGAGCACCATATCCAACACTCATAGCTATAAACCGAATGAGTTATATTGTGAATATATTCGAAATAAATCATAAATCGAATGAAAAACGCATAAAACTGAATATTAAAAGATATATGAGAGCGAACGTGATGTGATTTATTGCCGTTAAGTTTACACCCAACGGCCACAATGATACAGACGATAGAGAGACAGAGACAAAGAGAGAGAAAAAAACGCATTCGTCTAAGCGCACATTGCTATCGACGATTTGTGTGTGTGCTACATAAATGAATACATGGCCAACCAGATTAAATTATATGAGCGTTAGAACGTGAATCCGAACCAACATAATTAAAATTTAGGATGGGGGAGTGTGTTATAGCGGCGGGCTTATTTGTTCGGTGAGAGAAAGTGACAGTTTTTGAACCTTTGCGAAGACCGTTTTTCCGTTAACTCGATTTCGTTACCATTGCCTTTTGATAGGCCATACAAAATAGATCTCCATTGCATGGTGAAAAACCATACTGAACAAAAAGTCAGCTTTAATCGCTTCGAAACCTTTGACTCATTCAAAGTGATGCTAATTATTTCTTTTTTTCAACATGTATCCATGGTTGATAGAATTAACTTTTCGAATATTAAATGTGTGTGTGTGTTTCTTTTTTTATTGAAATTTTCCATTTCAGTTCCAATTGGCAAACCAGTAACAACAATTGCCCACAATACATCGTCTAGTTCGATATACATATCATGGAAACCACCGCCGCCCGATACAATATTAGGCGAATTCCTTGGATATCGCATTACGTACCGTGTTCGCGACCGCCACAACGATACGACTGAAGAGATTTATATTCGAGATAGCAGCGTTGAGGTGAGTGTTTTGAAATGGATGTAGTTAATTGTTAAATGGGGATGAATACAATTTTCCCATTGGAAAATTGCACAGAATTTAAATTGTCACACCTAATTTCATTGTTATCGTCCCACTTTTCGAATTTTATTATTTGCAAATACAAATTTGGGATTCGTCGAACTATAAAAAGCGGAAGAGGTGGGGGATTTGCTCATTTTTAGTTCTAACTAAAATGTTAGATGTTGACTCAACATTGTTGTAAAGCAAAAGAAAAATACGATTCCAAATTTCGAATGTAAGATAGAATTTATTTGACTGTCAGATCAAATTTTAATTTGATGGCTCAACAAGAAAATCGTTTCTCTCTCGATGGGACTCATTTTTTTTTCTTCTACTGTTTAGCTCAATCGTCGAACATTTCGTATGCATAATCGAAACGAATAAAGTGTGCTCCACAATTCGAATTTTATTATTTGCATATCAAATTTGGAATTCGTCGACTATAAAAAGCGGAAGTAGTTTTACGTACTTTCAATATTTCTTCGATGTGTTTTTTTTCATGGAATTTTCCGTTATGACTTGTGTGTGTGTGTGTGTATGTGCCATTTGGGGGGGGGGGGTTATTCTTCTGCGCTGTTCATTATTTGGCGAAAAAACTGGTTTCCGATTTATGTACGAAGAATGTAAGTTGCATTCCGTTGCTCCGTTTTGTGTCTTTCACTTTTCATCTCTCTGTGCATGTTGAACACTTTTCCGTTTTCTTCATATTATATGTACTAACGAATAAAGAATGAAAGTTAACAACAAAAAAAAATGCAGTACTTATGCTAAAGATATTTGAATGGAAATTCGACGATGTGAGAAAAAAAATTGCGCACCTATTTCTAGGATCGATTGAAGTGCGGAAAGAATAAGAAATAATCTGAATCCTGATTTTCTTCTCTATTTTTTTTTTATTCTCGTTTATTTCTGTTTTTTATTTGCTCTCATATTCCATTTCACCATTGTTAGCGCGAACAATGCATTCAAAATTCGCGAACTTTTCCTTCCATCGACATTTCGATTTTCTCTGGCATTCATACTGACTTTCGATTGAACAGATTCGCTCATTTAAAATACAATACAGCAAAAATTAACTTAGTTATCGAGCTGCATAGAGTAAGAGGAGAACTCACACCTTTTGAATTGACATCAAGTGAGCAAATAAGAAGTTGAGAATTGTTCACGTTTGAATGATGCAAATGATTTTTGTGTTGGTATAAAAGCAGTCAAGTTCGCATTTTGATATTTTATGGCTCTTCTCAAAACCTCGAGAACAGAACACCACCAACAACAACAAAAAACACATTGTAACCAATTCTTCGTTTTTACTGTTTTTTTATTATTTTTTTTTTTAATAAGTTGGACGATTGAACAGGGTGTAGGAGGGGTGTAGGAGGGGCCAAATCCCATTGCAAATTTAATTGTTCATGCTCAAATTTTTCGTAAACAATATTTTTCAATTCCATCGTATTTTGCATATCTCATTGTAACGGTGAAAATGATCTAGCACATTGCAATTCGAAACTTAATGGGCAAAGTTTGGAATAATATGAATTTGTTATTGAATTGAGCATTGACCGATTTCAAAATGAGTTCGTGAAAATGCATTATGAATACTAAGATAAGTTACAATCGTTTTTTTTTTGCTCATTTCAAACACATCCATAGTTTGAATTCGTTTCTTTCTCTCTCTGTCCCTCTGTCTCCCTAACCGACCTAGCCCCATTTATTGTGATAAAAATGTATTCAATTATAGAATATGAGCTATTTGAAAGTTCGTAGCAACCAAACAGTTGCGAACGAAAGAGGTGCACATCAAGTATATTGTCGAATTGCGAACAACATTCGACCATAATTTTTATGAGCATCATCATAAAAAAAAAAGAAAACGAAACAGCAAGAAATTCAATTCTCAAGTACAAAAGCTTGCCACAAAATGTAACGGCCAAATCATTAAATCCTGTTAATCCAAAATGTATTCTGTTATGTTGATTCTTCTCGGGTAGCCAAAGAAACACATAAAAGAAGAAAAACTATTCCATGTTCACCATTTGGTTACTGCTCTCTCTCTCTCTTGGATTTTTGTCAGCTTATTTTTGCATTGCGCTTTCAAATTGTTTTCTGATGTATTTTCCTTGTCACGACTCGGTGTTTTTTTTTTCGCCTCTCTTGCTGTTGATGTTGTGCCATATATTTTTGCAACAGTCGAAGTGTTCAAGTGAGAGTTGAAGCCCTCAATTTTTGTAATGTACTTTCTTGACTTGACCATTTTCGTTTTTTTTTCTTTTTTTTTGTTATTTACGCCGTAATTTTGATTTTCATTGCATGCCGAAGATAACATCAACAAAAAGTATCTCATTCGGTATTTTATGTTCTCCGGGCATTTAAATGTCTTAGAAAATGGCTGACGAAACTTCTGCTACCAAATACAAAAGTAAAGTATATATTTGTAGCTCTGTCTTCTTCACTCTCAATCTCATCCATTCATTTTCTCTCTCTCTCTCTCTCCATTTCTGTGAATAGTGAAAATTCAATCTGTCTTGGCGTTGAGTTTTCTGCTGCTGTTACTGTTACCGCTGCTGCATTTTTCGCAAATCGTATTTTTGTTGCAACGCGTTCCACACGCCTCTCTTCGTCTCCCTTTCTCTACGTTACCTTTCCTATTTAGTATGTAAATTGAAAAAGAAAACTTTTAGCAATATAATAAAACCCTAATTGTATTGAAGGTAACAAACCGGTGAATGCATTTTCGTGCAAATCGTCTGCCGGCTTTCCTTCCCGTGTTCCATCTTGTGTTGCCTTGCACATTGACTTTAACTTCAGTTGTATGCACATCTTTTGTATGATTCTCGCGTACGCGTCTACAATTCGTAAACATAGACCCGACGTATATAAACAATGCAATATTAAGTCATTGTTTTTTTTTTATATTTTAAGCATGAAGAGGGAAAAGCAGAAGGGAAAAAAAGAGGGCAGACGAACAAGCACACAAGAGTAAGAATGCAAATATGCATAGTGAAGGGCAAGTGAAAGAGGCTCAAATCGGATGTCAGACAACAAAAAGAGATTGTGTGAATTGGTGTGAATGAATGTGATCATGTCGTTTGTACATGCACTGGAATACACCTTCACAGTCGCACTCACTTAACACACGAAAAACACTTTCATGCCAAACAGAAAGAAATCATTTGGAAGCCAACAGAGAGTAAATTGCGACCGGAACCACTGTTTTATTTTTTTTTTCTACTTCTTTCATCTCAATGTACTGGGGATAGAAATTTAGTATTTTAAAATATTTGTTTGTGTGTGTGTGGCAAGTGAGTTAGTCGGGAACATACATTCACATAACGCAACGAGTCAATTCTCGAGCGTCTTACTTCTTTATGGTGTTGAAAATGGTATTCAATGGAACAGTTAATGCAGATGCATTGAACGAAAGCTAAGAGTTTTATGTTAAAATGAGAAGAATTGTGCATCGCATACGCTTTTACACCTGTGACTGACAAAGAAATGTTTGCTTGAGAATTTAAAAAAACATACACACACACACACACCCACATCCACACAAGACTTGTTCATCCTTTTTGCAAGATAGCTTCATCTTTCATAAATTCAATTGTAGATTTAGATAATATACATGACTATCATTAGACGTGAGTGAAATGCAAGGCTTGAATCCTTCATTTTCCCATTGCCTTCGCTCACCTTCGCTCAATCTATCTCTCAATTTTCAATTTTGTTCTCTTTCGTTCTGAATTTCAATTTCCGTCAAGTTAGTTTATATAAAATAAAGTGCACTTCGAACTTGCTACACCTCGAATGTTGTAATAACAACAATGGATGAAATTGGTTGGGTTTTTTTTCTTTCTCTCACTCTATCTCTCTCTCTCTCTCTCTCTCTCTCTCTCTCTCTCTCTCTCTCTGTGTGTGTTGGGTATTCAGTATCCACGTTACAACCGGAAAAAACAGCTAAATCTTACATTAATATTCCAACTACAAACTATTACGGACCATCCAATCCAATTCCCCATCGAAAGGTAAATCGAAGAGTATCGTGTGTTTCGATTATCACAAAGTGGAACAAAAGATTGCATAACAAATTATGAATAAATGAACGAAATGATATTGAAAACACATCGTTTTTAAACATTGTAAAATAACCATAATATGTGATACATCTCAAACATAACAAAGTGGAAATTAGTTCATCTTGCAAAACAAATGATGATATATTATACGACACCCACTAAAACAAACACGTGCTCAGCGGGTGGAGCGCCCCATTTTTTTATTTTTTATATCCTCGATTTATTATTATAATAATATTATTATTATATATATTTAAAATATTTTTATTTTATAAATCAAACACATTAATGTAACTATATTTCATTCTAAATTTCATATATAATAAATATCAATATATTCTTATATATATACATTAATCCACAACATAATTATTACACTTTAAACTACAATCATCTATTATAAATTATTTCACATAATTAAATTTTATAAACATTATACATTACTTTTCAATTATTACAAATATAATTTACTCAAACACATGCAATATATCTATTCTTAATTTAATTATATAAACATAATAAATATTTAGATAAGAGTCACTAAAAATAAAAATATACTATACTAGAAATATAAATAAAATTATTTTATAATCAAATCGATGCCACGTCACAATACACAGCAATCAGATAAAAAACACAAACGAGAAAGCAACATTTTTTATTTAATTTTTTTTTTTCTTTTTTTTTTTTTTTTTTTTTATTTCTTTTTAATTATATATTTTTTTTTTTTACTTTCTTATTTTTATCTTTTTTTTTTTTTTTATTTTTTTTTTTTTTTTTTTTATTTCTTTTTTTTTTTTTCTTTTTTCTCTTTATTTTTTATTTTTTTTTTTTTTTTTCTTTTTTTTACTTTTATTTTTTTTTACTTTTTTTTCTTTTTTTTCTGTTTTTTTTTTTATTTTTTTTTTATTTTTTATTTTTTTTCTTTTATTTTTTTTATTTTTTTCTTTTTTTATTTATTTTTTATCGAGTTTCCGTCCTTCTTCTAAAACTAAACAACGATATCCCCCAAAATCGAGTGAGGAAACGAGTAATATGGGTGCACCGTGTAACATCTTCAATTCTACACAGTTATCAAAATTGGTAGTATAATAACGCTTTACGTTCTGCCCAACCATATTATTGCAACGTGCGAAATAACACCACAACTCAAACATACATACAACCAAAAAAAAACAAACAACTAACTCCCATCACACTTACATGGTACATCTTCACAAGCAATAAGCGAATGCGACCAACGGGACGGTAAGACAAACATGAGAAATTTGCATCATGAAAAACGAATAACAACACATCTGGTTTATCAGCAAACAACAAACCCCGGGGGACCGGGGGGGGACACTAACCTCAACGGAAAATCACGGCGTACACAGCAATAACATAACACTGGCTACTCAGACTAAACGGTGGTAACCTACAGAACAAGCACAGACCAACAGAACACCACACGAAAATCACAGAATACCGTAAATAAAACAAAAAAATAACTAACAACTAGACAAACAAGGTAATGAATAGACCCTCATCTAAGACAATATACCAATCAAACAATAATAATATAATATTATTAATTGTTTAAAGAACTACCAACAAATCAGGCCACACAAACCCGCACCACCCCACAACCCAAACACACAAAGGGGGGTCGGAAGAGGGGGTATATGTATCGGGGGGGGGGAGTCAAATACAGGGGTGACGAGGAAACGTGTGAGGTGCGGGGGGAGAGGATGTGATCGTCTAGGGGAATGTGTATATATATCAGCATGTAGAAGAGACCACACACCCGATTATAATCAGGAGTGGGGAGGGGAGGGGAGGCTAGTCAAAGGGGACATTTAACGAACAAAACAACACCAAGACAATAAACAGCCTCACAATAATAAACAAACGAACACCCCAATAAGTCACCAAAAAAAACATAATACGCAAAAACCAGAAACAACATAAAACCACACAACACACACAAATACACAAATTCATACTAAACAAACAAACTAAAACCTGACCAAAAAAAATTAATATACTCCTATACCTATACACAATCATAAAACATCCACACACCCCCTTCAGCTCCTACCCCGCAACAACCACCACAGCTCATACACTCATTCAACGCCCCACCCCAAAGCTCCACGGCCCCAACAACGCACCCCAATCCCCCCTCCCCCCCCAATCACCCACACTACACCACAACAAACACCATCCACCAAACAAATGACCCACCTCCCCTACAACCATCCCCCACCACACACGGCGACTTTACACAAGCCCCTTCCCGCCCAACCAACACCCCACGCCACCCATACCCCTCCCAGCCCCACCTAACTCCCCCCAACATACACCATTCCCATCACACCCAGCCCACACCCCACCACCCACCCCCAACTACCTACCACAACCCCCAAGCACACCACCTCCACCACCCCACCTACACCACCCACACCCCCCATCCCCCCACACACACCCC